>BEWF01000190.1:0-81692 GCA_002583695.1 Pleurotus salmoneostramineus
AGTTTCTAAGCTCAAAATGACATGGAATTGATGCCTTCCCGTATTTTAGACGTCTCGAGCAGTAACGCACACAAATCGTACCCCTTCGTCTGTGACGAGCATTTTCAAGTGAGAGTTAGAGTTCCTACCCCAGAAATTCCACTTCGCTGCCAATCCCTGTCCCACACACTTCATATGGGAGCAGTTTTGTGCATATTCTCGCCTCTTGGACACAGCCAATGTTTTCAGTATTCATTGAGTCCCTTGCCTTCTAAGTGGCTTTATACAGACTATACTCATGGATAAGTAGTGCAGAACTTTGCTACTGGCACCGGGCAACCATTGTGAACGATGATGTGTCGTCGGGCACCTCTCCGAGGCTCTATAGGGACTTTAGGAGCTCATTTCCACGGCCCAAAAGAGGAAACCCTAACCCCATGGCCAAAAGTGTTGGAAAACGCGATTCCGCATATTTATGAAAAGCGCTGTAATGTTGTGAAGTTCGAAAACTCACGGATGGTGACAAGTCGGGAAGGCAGCATGCGGAACAGGAGCTTCTCCTGATCCCTCTTGTGCTACCTTGATGCTGTCACGCTTTTGATTCTGTATTATTAGCATTTCGCCGATCAAAAAGTGGGCGGGGCCTACCAAACTTCCCTCGCTGATAAGCGCAAAGTTGGAAGTACCATGGCTATGCACCCACAAACGACACAATCAAGCCGTAGAATGCCACTGCGATGGAATGGGGGCGTATAAAAAGACGAAGGTCCTTCTGATTTTGATGGATGGAGGAGAAAAGATTTGAGCGAACACAGAAACAAGAGAACATCCAAAATCTTCGTCCTGTTCCGGTTCCTGGAGCTTGTCGATGCCGCCCATTTCTTCCCCAAGAGACCCGAGTCAGCTCCAGATGTCCAATGAGAGTCTACTGATTGTTAAGGCAACTAGGAGGGCCGTGTGATACCGTTAACAATTTGGGTGCTGACATTAATACGCTCAAGCGTCGGTGTTGTCTGGTTCAGGGTTCCGACAGCTCACCGAGCCGGTACGGTGACCAGCGAACATGTGGATCACCATTGCATAAGTTATGGTCAACGAACGTCAAGTTCAAGGTACTATGTGTCCATAACAAAGGAACAGATGAGTATACGACGAACGACTGACGACATAATCACAAACCACCATCCTGGTAAACGACGAGACGATCAGGAGCGCCGCAAATTTGCAGAGCGTGTCCGGAGCATCGTAAATAGCAGTCACTATCTGATTGTTTAACAGAAGAAGATCCCAGGGAGTTTCCGCACCCTAATGCCGAGTTCATCATTAGTTGACGGCGTATCAATGATGACAAGGTGAAAGAAGCCCACAGCATTCCCTCCCATATTCCAGACCGGCCAGACTATACCCAACTGCCTGACATGCATCTGTACATGTGTCCGGACGGACGAAGGGAAAATTGATACGAGTGGGCAAAGCACGGCTTGAGACATTTTCACTACATGACATGTGGGTCAAGATGGTGGATCAGAAGACTATGAATGCCGACTTACGTATAGCATCCCTTGTAGGTGGATGTTCCAGCAGTTTGTTGGATCGTTGGGAGAGGCGTGCCAGTATAGTAGACTTTCATTCGGTCTGGGGCACCACATGTCTTATTTGGATCGCCTACACATGGCATAACATTACACTCGTCATCGCTGACCTAAACGGCTGCTGAGTTCGCAGTCTAATAAGATGTTCGTCGATACAGTCAATCGTCCGATAAGAAGCTGAAGGGAGACAATACGACTGACAGCACTCAGAGCCAAACTCAACGCCTCCGAAGATGAAATCTCGGTGAGCACACAAGAGAGTGCAAGTGCTAGGGGTTAGCCCAACGGCATCGACGAAGTGGTCGGCGCGAAGGGTGCGAGAAGTCGTTGAATCACTGGAAGAGGATACTGAATGATATAGCATTGATATTAACTAGAGTGCGTACGTGTAGCATCCTTTGTATGGCCATATCTGTGCCTTTGCCTGTTTAGATTGCTGAGTTGGCCTTCTCCAATGAAGGAAAGTGAACTCACAAATAAAACCACAGTGGTAAGCCAGAGAAGTGAATTTTTCATCCGTTGGTACTCTGCGAAGTTGGAGTAGTGTTAAGTCGGTTGAAATATTATATAGGCGTTGAAGGATTACATGCATCGAATTCTAAGTTTTTGGCTTTGGTTTCGAGTTGAAGGAGGCACCGAATACTAGCATTAACAGTCTTGGCACGCTCTTCGAAGGCCGCGATGGGTAAGTTGTCTATTGAGAGGCTGTTGAAGTTAACCTTGCGCGTATTGCGCGGTGGGTTTTGGGCGGGAACATTGTGAATGATCCATGATGAACGATCCACATATACGCCACTTCAAGAGTGCTCCTTGACATAGACTTATAAGGACTATCCTACAAACGTGCTTCATGGTCATTGGGTTTTGCGAAGAGACGGCGGCGGCTCACCGCAGTTGAGAGTGATCGATGGACTCCGCGGGAGAACTAGGCGCCCGGAGGTCTCAGGAAGCAAACCACCAAGGCGACCATCCCAGTGGTGATCAACAGACGGCAGCAAACAACTCGTCATCCATTGGTTTGTTCTGGAATAGTTCTTACGTTCTACGTTCTGGGAAGCCGTCATGGGGCTCGACCTTGTTTCCCAGCGTTGGCTACGATGCACGGCTCTGTGAAGTGGCACCCGCACGGCACTTCATCATGATCGTACACACGCCCGCTACCCCGAGAGGAAACTCGATGGCGATCCCTACACCGAAAGTGGTCGGCTACGCATAGAAATTTGCGAGGTTGGTCACTGATGGTGCGTCGAGAAATGAAGATTGATATCAGCGATGCATGGCTTGGTTGGGCATAAACGACAGCATAGGAAGACAATAGAGTGCATGGAAACGTGCGTGAATAATAAAACAGATTAAGTCCCTCAACCACAACCACCAGATCCCTGACTTCATCATCGGATTCATAGCAGAAGGCGTAGACACGCCTAGCGCATGTCTAGACGGAAGGCGATGGGCAGACAATTTTACTTCTCCGGGTTGGGGTTCCTGTAGATAAGTGTGCGTTAGCGTCGGTGTCGTAGGAATGAGACGGAATATGATGCGATAAGGTGAATGGATCAGATAGGAGCGAAAGACGTTAGATGAATGTTTGTCAACACGAAGGTTTCAGTGTGAACTATGCATTATTCGAGGATCATCGTTTGGGAGAGTGGGGAGGAGCTGTCGTCGATAATGTCACTGTGTGAATGACTCACATTCTGCGCTTGCCACCAGGTAATGTTGTTACATTGACAAAGCTATAACGGGGCTCATCAGAATCACAGAGTCACAATCATCGCCAGCGAGCGTGCTCACCGTCTGTTGTATAGGATGCGTTTCTTAGCACGACCCTTTGGAGTCTTTTTCTTCTCTTGCTTCTCGACCTTTGGTGTTTGAGACTTGACTTTGCCAGCTCGGGCGAGAGATCCGTGAACTGCACGGGTGAAGCAAGGGATTTCAAGGTGAGCACATCGTTGTAGACGGCGACGACGACGACGAACCTTTTCCCATGTTGTCTTGAGGTTGCGGACTACAGCGTACAGAAACAGGCAATCGTTGGGTCAGGTACTGTACAGATCTGGCAAATAAGGTTTCGGCAACCTCCGCCTACGCCCCTGTAGTCGCCCCCTATTTACACTTCACCAAATTCGACTGGCAACAGCAACCACGTCGGCCATTTCGCTTGTATCGTGGACCCGGACAATCAGAGCACCTTGCTGTACGGCACAAGCGACGGCTGCTGCAGTCGCCCAATTTCGTTCTTTTGGAATCGTTTCGCGTCCGTTCTCGCCTTGAGATAGGATAACCCCAAGAAACGATTTTCTTGAAGCCCCAATCAAGGTAGGATATCCAAAGAGAGGATTACGAGTTGTAGTAGATTCTGTGTAGTAGTTACCAGTAAGCGTGGAGAGGGCCGAACAACTTGACCAAGGCTCACTATCACCGATTGTTACATCTGTCGTGACGCGATTAGCATTGCGCAACAATTCCAAGTTCCCTTCGAGGGTTTTGCTGAATCCAATCCCAGGATCGACGATGACCATCCATCTCCTCAAGCCTCCCTGGCCTTTCACGCAATCATCAACTTTACGGCCAAGTTCAACCTTCACGCCTTCAAGAACCTGCTCCTCCTGACTATCGGCTTCGTTTCTTTTGGCGTAAGAAAACTCAGAGTAATCCTTGTTCTTTCCTGCATCCCCTCTCGAGTGCATGAGTATCACAGGGACCGCTAGCTTTCTGGCCACTCCCTTCATCGTTAGCATGTAGTCGTTCGGCCCGTTGTAAGGGTACGAATCCGGTCCAGTAAACGCATAGACATCATTGATACAATTCACTCCGGCATTTATGGCTGCTTCCGCTACTTCTGGTCGGAAAGTATCAACGCTGATAAGGATATCACGAACTCGTGGATTATCGTGCTGGCGAATGGCACGAACAGCTGGAAGAACGCGCGAAATTTCCTCTTCTATAGATATGAATGAAGCTCCTGGCCTCGTCGAGTATCCACCAATGTCCACGATGCTAGCTCCTGAGGCGACAGAAGATTCGACGTACGCCATTGCGGCGGTCGTTTCGACGTGGTCCGAACCATCAGAAAATGAATCTGGTGTGACGTTGAGCGTCGCCATGATGTGTGTCTTCAGAGGAGACCTTCTTTGGTTCGGTTGAGCGCAATAGGTCCAATGGGTTGACGTCACTGGAGTGGACCCCGGATTCGTAGGGCACTTTGGGAAAGGTACCACTCGTTTCATAGACGGATCAATTCCTGGAAGGTCGCGAAGGAGGTCGCTGATCGTTTTGTTCAACGTGGGATGGACGAAGTCCGGAATCATGCTAATGGAGAAGGTCTAAGGTCGGGGGAAGTGTACAGCGATATGAACCACTCACTCGCACAAAGGCCTCAAAACGAATTCTCGTTCGTAACTTCGGGGATGAGGGACAACGAGTTCACCATGTAAATTATCCAGGCCAGCACGTTGAGTTGGTGGGCGAGTATCGAGCACGAAGTCATCATAAAACACGATGTCTAGATCAACAGCACGAGGCCCATTGCGAATAGACGGGACTCGTCCGACCTTGTCTTCGATGTGCTTTAGGAACTTCAACAAGGCTAACGGCCGTACATTCGATTCTACCTAAATATCCGTAAATTAGTGGTGCCGAGGGATACACAAAGGAGCGACTGACTATGCAAGCACAGTTGAAGAATGAAGGTTGTTCCGTGACGTACATCGGCGCAGTTTGGTACATGAAGCTAGTGTCCACGACAGCGACGTGAGGGGATGTAGAGTTATCGGTAAAGAATCTCGAAGGTTCTTCTAGTAGTCGGAGCGCATGTTCAATGTTCTGGCAGCTATCACCCAAGTTGGATCCAAGAGCTAGAACGACCTTGTGTGTCTCCTGGTCTTCCACGACATCAGGCTCGATCAGAATAGGGGAAGGGTCGGCTGTAGATGATGTCCTCAGCTACGTGGGAGACAGATACGCTATTGAACGTACGATGAGGGTGGGTATCCAAAGAAACCCAAGACTTTGTCGTTGGGAGATATCTAAATAACGAAGGAAAATCTTCAAAACCACGAGTGATGGATATCTCTGGTGACAGGGCATTGGTCAACGCGAGGGGCTTGGAAGCATGGATGTTCACGGTGGCTGGACTTTCTGTCAACCCGTTTGCGGAGGAATCAACGAAGAAACGAAGGGACTCTTGGGCAATCCGAGTTGCGAGGGCTTCAAGGGTCAGATAGTCCGTCGTTGCCACTGACTGCTTGAGATCAATGGAACCGTGATGTAGATAACAGTAGAGGGACTTGCGGTAGTAAGCGCGACTTCTAGTGCACTCATGCTAGGTGCGTCTATGGTCCTTGCGTGTTGGTGTGACATTGTGTACGTGAAACTGGCATCAACGCGAACGGGTTGACGATATTTCCGTTCCCGAGGATCAATACCAACTAGAGTGCTTATCTCCAGACCACATAGGGATTCGACGAGCTCCACAGCATCACTAGACCCCTTGAAAGTGCATTGAGCCGAGATCGAACCATGAGAAAGGGAAGTTCGTGGGATCCGAGCGACCATTCGTGTGTCTTTCAACGGAATGTCAGGAAAAGCCTTTAGTAAGTCATACACGGTAGAAACCAGTTGTTTCGGAGAGTACGCCTGGTCCATATCGCCAGTAAAGTGCGAAACAATGGCGTCGGCCAGAGAGGCGTAATTTACCGTGGAGGCAATGTCGTCGAGACGAGCACATTTCTGGATGTCGAATTCGAGAGCCAATGTCAGATATACACGCTCTAATCGTGGTGTTGAGCTCTCAGAGCCATGAAGGCGAAGCGGTATGACCAAGGTGAGGTCGTTGATTTGGATCAAGTCACCGTGATCCATGGTCCGAAGTTGGAGTCCGGAAAGAAGGAAGGTATGGGCGCTTCTTGGCAAAAACCTTCCGCGGAACCTTCACGAGCTTCATCATGGCTTCATCGTCAACAGCGCCTGGCACGGCTAATAATGCCATTATCGACATCTACAAACCTTTGCCACCAATAAAGGTACTCACTATCACCAATCTCTTCATTAACTGAGCCTCAGGCAACTTGAAGAACCAAAGACTTAAATTCTCGTCAACCGATCCGTTTACGCCGACCTACGTGAAATCGAACTTGTCTTTGAACTCGGATCCGGTTGCAATCTATGAACAACGCGTCAAGAATCGACAAATGCTTCTGGAGAACCCGGCGAGGGAAAGTCGCGCCAAAAAGGAGCGACTAGAGAAGAAGACTAGGAAGAAAGCTGATAAACAACGAATTGCGCGGGCGTTAGGAAAGAAGACGGCTAAGCTAAAGGGGGTTTGGCAACTGGAAGACTCACAAGCAAAGTAAGCGACCTCATTGGCTGCTGGACTCTGATGCTAAAGCCTTGCTGGTTCTAGATGGGAGCTTTTCCTACCGTTACACCATCTTTGGCTGGGTTACATGTCTGAACTGCTTGGCTTGTCAGACCCAGGCACTCCCCAGGCAAAGGCCATTCCGAATTCCAGTAGCATGCATCCCAAGCTACTCAAGGCCGATTTCCACGGTTCAATAATGACTGGTACGTCGAATGACTCTCACGTCCCAACCACTAATGCCCAATCGTGAAGCTAGTTAAAGAAAGCAAGAACCCGGCCTTAGTAGGCCTGTCTGGAATCGTCTTTCATGAATCCGAGAACGCGTTCAAGGTCGTCACCAAACAAGATAAAGTAAAATGTAAGCCACACAGTCAGCAACTTAAAGTAAAATGTAAGCCACACAGTCAGCAACTCCTGCCCTTGAGCAGCCAGGCCTAACTCCTTCAAGTGATCCCTAAACAGAACTCCATCTTCACCTTCGCGGTACCCCTTTACTCAACATTAGCATCATCCACGAGTACAGAGCGCGTATCAACCGATACTGTCCTTGAAAAACCTCACATCGCTTTCGACTTGTACGGAAATCAATTCAGATTCCGAGCCGCCGACAGAGCTGGCCGCAAGTTCAAGTCCAAGGAAACAATAGAACTATGAAGACGGTGTACTACTTGGATGCCATATCTGTTTTACCTCTTCCTTTGGTACGAACTACGCGCTTTTGTGTATCGTTTGACTGATTATCGATGGTATTCAGTGACGGAGATGAAATGATGGCTAGAAACCTCATTTTACCTCCTTGAAGCATCGCCCGTACCAACCTGTATTTTACACGGCATTTATGAACAATTACTCCAATCAGTTGTCGTTTCGCATCGATGCCTCTGCCGACCGACTTCCTGAGTAATTTTCTTCGCTCGACCTCCCCCCGGCAAAAATGAGGGTGCTCGGGTTGCGGACCTGTGTGTTTCATTTATCCCAAGTTATTCTACACCAGCAGCTCACCCTCTCACTCTTTTGCTATGGAACCAATGGCCAGCCAACTCATGTTGTCTCTTTGACAGATGCCAACTATTCTACCATCTTCTCATTCCCTCGGACTAGCCTTGAGCGACGTCGTGCTGGCGGCTGCCACCATGCATTTGTCCTAATCAAGCATGGGCGCGTAAAGGCGACATGTGTCTTCCAGGGCAAGGCCCATTCCTTACGTGTGGCCTCCACCTCATGTTTTACCAGAAGAGCACCTCCTAAAAATGTACGTATCCTATTCTTCGACGTTTCTATCTAGTCGAACCACAAACGTTGCATCGTTGAAGCACCCCCTTGCTTCGCATATCACCTTTCTAGGGTTTAATCTATCACAGCCTGGCCTGGCTTTTACGCTTCCGACTAGTGATTATAGTGGGTCTCCCCTATTCCAGTACTGCGAAGTAAACTCCTGTGGGCCGAATAGCGATCTCTGTATTTGCCATGGGCTTCCCATGCGCAAGCAACGCCACTTGACAGCTTCATTGCTGCCTATAAGGAGGAGAACGGCAACAGAGCAATCGATAAGGCAGCCTCAAACACTGACTTTACGCTTATATAGATAAAGTCTAGCTCGTTCATCCACCGTCTTCGTCGCATAAGCGTTTTTCGCCCTATGTTCCGCTGCTTGTCGCTGCTCTTCCGTGGCCTTTGCTGTCGTCCTTGCATTGACGAGGGAATAGAACAAGTGAAGGACGAGCAGCGGCAGGCCCAGCGGGACTCGGTCCCTCCCCGACATTCGTACGACACGAATGCGCCTTTCGAGCGACCTCGTATGGGAGGCTACACAAGCTTTTACCGTCGTCGTCTTCGTGAAAGCTTGGACTCTTCTTCTGGACAAGGGAGTCATATGTCTGGTACGCACAATCCCTCCCTCCGCTCATACTTTCTAGTCTAGCGGTCGCTAATGATGATATTGGTGCGTTTTATGTACAGCACGACATGATAGTGATGCTCGGAGTCGTATGACTATCGACAGCACGGCTAGTCAACGCAGTGTCAGGAGGAGAGCTGCCAGAAGACAGATTAGAACCCGTAGCGTGGCGGACTACTTCCGAGCTGCCCCACCCACGTAACCTCCCTGGATCGGCAGGGCAGCGACAACGCTTACATACACGAGAGTCAACTGGTTATCAACGATTGTATGTTTCAGGCTCGAACGCATGACTACCGCTAAGGTTCGTTGGTATTCTCTTCGACCAAGTCAAGTCTTCATCTCTTCGCACCGTTATTCTCCCAGGCATGAAATATAAGACTATCGTCGGCCACTGCGTACCGCAATTACGGTTAGTCTCGGGCCATCCAACAGTCCGAGCGGACCTATTCATCGACGCCACACCCAGGTCAAGTACTCTATAGAATACATGACATGCACGGCAAAGTTCCCGGAAAACGAGGCTTCAGGAGCGTTGGGAATAAGTATGTGATAAATATGTAGATATGCTGCATTCTCGTGACTACGCATGGCTATGTTATGCGCGATCTATGGCCATGGAAATATGATTATGGTTACATGCCCCCTAAGACCTCAGGAGGTCCTCGTGGCGTCAATGGCCATTAGAGTACGAAGCGCCCGAATTCTCTTGCGATTTACCATGTCCGTCTCCGTGGCCCTTCAGAAACTTTCCAACTACCGGAGTCGCAATACTCGAGCTTCGCAAGAAATATTCAATGAAGGCTCCCTCGTAATCAAGTCAAATGCTGTCCCAAGCATGGGGGATGAGGGTACGGCCTCGGTCCTGGAGAGCTTGTCCGCGGTTCCTTACCTACTTCATGTATAGCTTGGACTTTCCTGGAACAAATGGCCTTAGCATCCATCGATATCGGACGGCTGGACGTTGCAGATGTATGTAACTTGCTATATCTGTATTCCTGCTTATAGTTTGACATTGACCACAAGAAATGCTTAGAACAACTTGGGACCAAGTTCCCCGACTCCCCACGCGTCGAAATCTTGACGGGTATACGGATGGAGGCTTCAGAGTCTCCTGCTACTGTGCTACAGTACTATGATGAGCTACTAGACAAGGACTCAGCGAATGGGGTGAGTCTTCTCATGATGATCCAAGGGAAACGGAACAGGTCTCTAACGTCTCACGAGCTAGGCTGCGTGGAAGCGAAAGATTGTTATTTTGAAGCGCCTCGGACAAGTTGAGAAGGCTGTCAATGAACTGTCGCAGTTCTTGGATACCTTCTACTCCGATGTTGAAGGGTGGTTGGAACTTGCCAGCCTTTACGCGTCATGCAACCAGTACGTCGCGTAAGAATTTATTACAGCTAGACAGCGTCTCACCATCGTTGCCAGATACTCGCTTTCACTTCAAGCCCTATCCCACGTCCTTTTGCTATCACCTCAGAATCCCTTTTATACCTTACAGTTTGCGGAGACGGCGTACACTGCAAATGATCTACCGCTAGCATTAAAGATGGCTCTCGTTGCCATTGACATGTGTGAACAAAAGGAGACTCAGCGGGTCCCGGAAGGCATAACCATCCGTGCATGGTGGACAATAAAACTTGCAAGTCGATTCACAAACTTCCCTTCTTGGACAGTGCCTAACATTCTTCCTTTCAGTGCACCAAACGTCTTCGGACGATGCCTTCTACCGCCTCTGCCTCCGCATCCAACACTGCCTTGCCCAAGCACCTCAACCTAATAGACGAGCTTGCTACCGAGCGTGTCTTGCAAGCTTATTCTGCAGCCGAAATGGACAAGAGAGATGGGAAAGATGCTGCTGGACGAGGCCTCGTTTCGAATTGGATGTCGATTCTTTAGGGTACATCTTCGCAATGTGTCGATATACCTTTATTGTCTTGGTCACAAGACCACCGTTTTTGCCCATACTTTAACTCTACGCCCCACCATGCGCACCCGTCGAAGACAAGCAAAATCGCAAAAGTGAAGGTTCCGACGTGGTTCCTGAGCGTAATAGTTACGTTCTCCCACATGTGGCCGAGCAGGTTCTTATATAAAGGTCTCTCTCTCAAGCGTGGCCCCCCAAAGGTTTCTTTGTACCTACGTTCGCCGAGCTACTTTCAACACTCGGTCCCCCGTCCAGCTTACTTCGCTGCTGCGAATATCCCCAGTCACTCGTTTCTCACTATCTTATCCTCCTCTTCGAACAATGGCTAGAAATCCGCTGAAGAGGCTTTCCATGGCCTTGAAGCTCGGCTCGTCGAACGGAATCGTCGCGCCTCCCAAGCCTTTGGACATCGTCACCGAGGCTAGCACGCTCACAGAGTTCTTGACATCGACCAAGGAGAGCTATCTTCGGGATATCAACGACGCAGATGGGAATAGAGGAGCCTGGACAATGTCTATGGGGAACGAAGCCGGTGGTGAGTTTTTGTAGGGTTCGCTTCGAGTCGCGTCCGAATTTCAACTTGTTTTTTTTTTTTCGCGTATAGACCTTGACAGTATCGCAAGCTCGATAGCATTTGCCTGGTTCTACTCTGCTGTGAACAAGAAACAAGCAGTCCCACTTATCCAAATCCAGAACGACGACTTCAAATTGCGGGAAGAGAATGTCTACGCGCTTTCCCTTGCAGGAATCAAGGATCCTGTCGAGACGCTCGTTACTTCAACCGACGTCGAATCATTCATCGTATTCCCTTCGCACAAATTTGCTCTTGTAGACCACAACCGCCTGGGCAATCGTTTCTCTGAAGGGAACAGCAATGCTGAGGTAGTCGCGGTGATCGACCATCATGAGGACGAAGGTCTATACAAAGACGCGAAACCACGATGGATTAATCCAGCTGGTAGTTGTGCTTCTCTCGTCGCGTTGACCATTCGGGACGCCACAGAGGTCGTCAACGCTTCCTCTCCTACTGACGAAACGGACATTCGTGAACCCTCGGAGCCAACCCCGAAAATCCCAGCTGAACTCGCTACCCTCCTGCTGTGTGCCATTCTCATTGACACTGGAGGTCTCAAGCGTGGAGGAAAGGCCACAGACTTCGACTACCAGGCCGCTACGTACTTGATCCCCAACTCCACCCTTAAGGACAACGTCCCTGAAGGTGATTTGGGTGACAAGTTACCTGACTCGCCTGCAGTCAAAGAACTTACGGGCACGTTGGATGCGAAGAAGTCGGATGTCTCTCATCTCACCGCTCTCGACCTTCTACGAAGAGACTATAAGGAGTCTGAATACCAACTCGGCTGGGCACCGAACCAGCCTTCCATCAAAGTCGGCTTATCAACCGTCCCAGTGGGTTTGAAAGAATGGGCGACGAAGGGGAGACTATTGGAAGCCAGTCAGGAGTGGATGAAGAAACGCGATCTCACTGCTTTGGGTGTCCTCACTTCCTATCGTGATGACAAGAAATTCGGCCGCAGTGGAAAAGGCAAGCATCGTCGCGGACAAGTCTGGGTCCTTCGTCAAGGCACCGAAGAGGGCGCTATTGATATTGATTTAGTGGCGGATCGCTTGTTCGCTGGGTTGAAGGAGAGCAAGGAGTTGAAGCTTAAGAAGGATAAGAAGTTTGAGCTCGTGCCGAAGAAGGAGAAGCTGTCGAAGGAGATGAGGTGGAAGGGTTATAAACAAGGCAACGTGGATGCATCGAGGAAGGTCACTGCACCTTTGGTGAAGAGTATCTTGGAGGGCGACACGACTGTCGTCGCCGCCGTCGCGGAGGGTGACGCGATAGCGGAAGTAATCATCGCTACCGATCCAGCTGAACCTCCTCAAGAAGCTGGCAACAAAGTCAATGGCAATGCCACTGCAGAACCAGAGCGTCCATCCGTAACCTCAGCCTCAAGTCTGCCGTACGTCTGATTCGTCTGAAGAGTCCACGTTCACTTTTTTTCTCCATTTTCATCTTCTCGAGTACCTCTCTTGGGCTATGCGTCTCGTATAATCATCACGACACTTGGACAACCTCGTAGTATTTACTCTATGCATTTCGGTATGCAGTACATACGCTCTTACCTAAAATAGTCAATCGCTTTCCATTTACGGACATCGTGTCGTTTCCCAAATGCAGTTGTGCAGCAATGCAGAGGCGTGTGGTCTCTCCTTCACGATACCGAGGACTTGACCTCATCAAGGGCAGGACATGTGTACCATGACACTGGCGTCCATCACCAGAAAGCCGTGAGTGGAATGGTGCGTAGCGCTTCCATTTGATAGCTCGGATGATGCAGGCATCTGAGCACAAGACGCTAACTCGCGGTTGCATTTTGTAGCAACTATCTACTGTTAAATTATTTAATATAAGAAAATACCATAAAATGGGGAGTATAATGATACGAAACTAAATATCGATACAGAGTGTAATGAACGACGGGGTCAGATATGATGATCAGATAGATGGAAACAGAAAGGAGCGGTATATCAGTGATGAGAACAAACAAGATATATAGGGTTTAGTCGGACAACATTCCAAGGGTGGTTAACATGGCTTTTCGCTAGGGGGTTGAGGAGATAGTCAGACCAGATGGTATGGAAAGAAAATGATGGACATGAAACTCACGTCAAGGGTCATGGCATTATGGACATGGTACAATCCATGACTACTGGGCATCGAGGACCGTCGACCAGCACTTCCGGTATCTGAATGCCGTGGTGATGTCTCGGTATTGGGACGGAGCGAAGAGAAATCAGCGACCTCAAGAGGACGATCAGAAACGGAATGAGAGCGCTTGAGTGGAGCTGGCGGGTCCTTCAAGGTTATTCCAAGCATATCGCACAATTCCTGTTGGGCTCGAACCATCGCTCGAGTTTCAGATGTTGGCGTGTACACACCCTATTGAGATATGTTCAGAAAGAGGTAAAGATAGCAAAGGAAGATGGTCATACCGAAGAGGCTCGTGTTGGTATATCCGTGACAATTTCAAACGGCCTATGACGAGGAATAGGAGGGACAGGAGGAACTTCGTTCGGAGACAGCGTTGCAGAAGCGAGAGATGCAGTACTCATACGCTGGCCATTGCTGCTTACAGACGACCTCTGGCTACGACGGAAGCTTGAGGTTGACCGTAGACCAGCTTTGGAAGCACGGATACTGGATTTTCTCGAGGCCATAACACGGCTGGAGCGATGTCCCGCCGAGTCAGGAGGGATACTATCCAATTTCTTCGTGAGCTCATCGTATTCATTGGCAACGTCCTGAGCTTGCTTCCAGGCATCGTCTTTCTCCGCCTCGAGCGTTTCGATCTGTGCTTTGAGTGACTGATTCTCGGACACCTGTTTGAGGAAGCTTGTGTTCAACTTTCTGAGTGCCATCGCTAAAGCACTAGACGAGTGGACTTCGCAGAGAGAGGTCAGCTGGTTCAGCTGCTCATCCACGCTATCAAGCTCCTCAGCGAGTTCGTCGAGGGTGGTCGAGATCTCGCTGAGCTCATCCAGTACTCGCAAGGGAGGAACACTGAACTCCAGGACGGCCCCTTCTAAATGAGCTGAGAGCGTATCGAAGAGCCCAGCACGTCTACGAGTCATCAGCTTGTACTTGGTTTTGATGTCGGCTCGCTGGGTATGGAGCTTCTCGATCTCCTGAGCGATATCACAATCCAAAGTTTCAAGCTGCAAAAGCCTGAACGACGACGCTTCAGCAGACTGGCGAATAGCTCTCGACACGATGGCCTGCAACTCTGCGGAAGAGAAAGTCCATTTGGCTGCTTCCAGAGTGTATCCTCTCCACTTGGGTGCAGGAGGGCGGAACTTGGGAACCTGAGCAGAGTACTGGCGTTGATGTCGTCCACCAACAGGTGGTACGCTGCTGGGTAGGTTGGGAGCAGACGCATTGCGATGCCTGGGTTCGAGCGTCGCGGTGGTAAGATGCGTAGTACCCTGTTGAGGTCGACGGGGGCCAATGGGAAGAGGGGGACGAGCTCTGGGTCGACGAGGGACAGCGGAAAGAGGTGTTCGTGGGTCAATTTCTAGATGAGCGTTTGGATGGGCACTACTGGGGGTATGTGTAGTCCCATAGGGATACTCGGAGCCATGAGCAACATGGGTGAAAGGCGAGTCTTGAGGCGGGTGTATGTGGGCGATAGTGGAGTACGGAGGAGGGGCTACAAATGAAGGAGATAGAGGATGGTCTATATCGAGGTCACCGGGAAGGGACGTAAATGGCGAGACGAGATTAAGACTTGAAGGTAATGAAGTCGAAGGGGTATTGATGATGGGCAAGGCCGGGCTGCGACCAGAGCTGGGGGTATCGAGGGAAAGTGGTGGAGGACGAGTGGCAGACACAGAGCGAGGTGAATCATAAGGTGGTGTTCCAACATTACGGTTCGGATGGGCATAGAATGGTTGGTCCGGGTTGCGCGCTGGTGAAATAGGCGGCAAATGTGGGGATGAATGCGAAGTAAAGCTACGAGAAGAAGGCGAAACAGAACGAATTGATGCAGAAGAAAGCGAAGTGACATCGGGAGCCTTGGTATGGGATGGTATCGGAGACAAATGAGGAGACGAGTGACTGTGCGCTGAGCTATCGTAAACATGGGGGGATGCAGGGATACGAGGCGAAGATAAATTAGGGGAATGGGGTTGCAGTGAAGGACCAGCAAGGATACGAGGCGATGAAGGACGACTGTGGTCCCTGTGTGGTTGTGGGGCACTGAGATTCGGGGAAGGAGCACTACGAATGGAGAGCGCTGGAGTACTTGGTACAGAGCTGGACGATGCAGACCGTTGGGTCGCGTTTGGAGGGAGGTCATAGATGGTTGGTAATACAGGGTCGCCCACTCGGGGCCTTGGAGAACGTGCAGGAGAACTGGGTATGCGGGGGGAGAACAATATATCGTCGCTCGTGACATCTTCAGGAAGTGAGTTCTGTCTTATCGAAATAGATGGTGAAACTTGGTCGTGCAATTGGAAGTCCATTTCATTGGGCTCCTCGACGACCATACGATGCGTCCCTGGAAGTATAGGACTTCCAATAGATTCAGCTTCCTCTTCCATTTCCGACAGTGGTCGTTTAGCTGGTGAGATTTGGGATGCCTGGGAAGCATCTGGCTCTTTCGAGGAGCCTGGGATGGCATTCGAGTCATCTTTGGATGACTCAACTTTAGCAGGAGCCGTCGCATTCCTCAGCAGGCTGGCCTGACGAGAATGACGAGCGCCGCGCACAGAGGTAGCTGCTCGAGTCAAAAGAACCTGCTGAGTCAGACTAGCAGGTGTGATACTCCCTCGAGCAGGCACGCCAGCTGAGAGAGGCATCAACACAGGGTATTCATGCGTAGATTCACCTCGGTTGACAGGGCTGAGCATATTGAACGTCCATGTCGGGCTGAAAGCACTTGGTGTCTCTGGGAACTCTTGAGAATCAGATCGTTGAAGCGACCGAGTACTCGAGCTCGGCGATCGGTCATCCTCTTGAATCGTTGCTTCAACGTGGGGATTTTCTTTGGCACCGTCCTCCATGTCTTTCGCAGGTTCGGCGGTCAACTGTGGAGGACCGCTATCTTCTTGCTTCATGCTATCGCCAGTCAAGGGAGTGAGAACCGCAACAGGCAGTCGCCTGAGATCGCGTGAAGTACGTATCACCTTGATGGGACTAGGCGCACTACCAGACCTCGCACGATTGAAAATCGTCCGTGAAGGCGGTAGGAGCGGTTCGCCATTGTCGGGAGAGGCCAAGGACGTCAAAGTGCTAGCTGTACTAACAGAAAACGTAGCTGTGCCCAACCTTGACGAACTTGAAGACAGTGGTGAGTTGATGGACATAGGGTGAGACGCCCCAACCTAGATAAGTTCAGTGAATGATCTCAAGCATCAATGACCACATGAACAAACGTACCTGGGTTGATCTAGGCCGTTCACCAATAGGCAGAAGTGCTGGTCGACGTGGTAATTCGCGCCCACCAATCGGCATCAATGGTGGGCTTTGAGGCTTTCGTGGAGACCACTCCGCCGCCGCTAGAAAAAATGTCAGCTTGATGGACACACCCAATCACAAAACGAAACCTACCTCGGACTGCATTCGGCACCAAACTTAGACGGGCTTCAGTCTGCTGCTTACTCATTTTAGACTCTCCTCCCAGACTACCGCCCGAGACTGCACCCGAGCTCTTCTGCGAGCTCACAGGGCTCAACATCGAACTCGATTCTTCAGAGATAGGTGAAAATGGCAAGCGCAACGTGGGAAACGTCGATTGCTGCGAGTCAAATTGATAATAATCCAAGACGTTGTCGATTTCTTTGCCTGAGCCAGGCTCGGACGTCATCGAGAAACCTCCAGCTGAGCGTGGGGTAGGAGCAGGAGAAGCAGCAACAGTGCTCAGTTGTTGGGGGTTTTGTGCTGGCTGCGCTTCGATGGGGCGGTGATCATGAGCCTCCTGCTCTTCTTGAGGCATTATTTCAGGGCTAGCTTCGACGAGTGATTGTGGTGGTGGTGAGGCGATGTCTGAATCACTCTTCGCTGTGGTTAGCTCAACCCGTGGGTGATTTGATGGTGATGTCTCTATTGATGGTTCTGGCTCTGATTTGTTCGACGATGCAGTAGAATCCGTTAGGTTTGATTGCTCAGATGTCTGTTCCGTTTCCTTGGGTTGTGGTTGTGTCACGGGGTCTGGCGTGTTGGGAGCAGATGAAGTTGCCTCCGAGATACGCGAGATTCGGCGGGAAGCTCGGTCAGGCGAGGCGCTTGATGAACGACGCTCTGCCGTTATTTCATCAGGCAGCGTTGGCAGCTCGAGTGCAGTTGTAACATGATCGACATCTTGGGTTGCTCTGTTGGGAAGGCTTTTAGCACTCATTCGTTTCCCTGGCGCTGTCTTGGGACGGTCGCGTAGGTCCGGGCCTGACCGTTTAGGCATTCTGCGGTGCATTGAATCGGCCGTTGAAGGTCTGTATGACGACGGAGGCGGTAAGGTGACGCCTGTACCGCCTGGTATCATGATAGGACTCCCAAATTGGTCCCCGCGATCACCAAAGAAAGGCGACGACATCAGTGGGTGCTCCCCACGAGGTAACGTCGCTGAATCCTGTCTCGCAAAGGTCGCGCTAACACCACTACGATATCGTGATGTCTGGTTTCCGCTCAGGACGAAGGTGTTGGCAAAAAGGGCGCGTGCAAGAGATGTGCCTGAAACTGCCGATGAAGGCTCAGTAGACGCGATGGATTCGTTGCCCCTGGATTGAGGGCGCGATTGGTTGCCTGCAGTATGGAGAAGCTGGACTTTGGGGCCATAGAGCGAAAAATTGGGGATTTGAATAGGTGCTGGTGCTGGTTTCCTAGACGTCGAGGCCTGGGGCAGATGGATGTTAGTACGTTTAGTAGATCAATGAGAAAATGGGTGGTGCCTACATAAGGCAGCAGAGTTTCCTCATCCACTTCGGTCGATTTCTGTTGTGGGCTCTACGAAACGTGTAAGTGAGAAAAAGCGAAGCAAGTGAATGATGGCACTTACATTCGACGCTGCATCGGCTGCATCAAAGTTCACATATTCCAGTGAATACACAGAGCCTTCGTCATCTTCGTCATTCCCTCGACCATCACCATTGACTTGACGAAGCCCCACTCCATGATCATCCGAGCTGACCATTGCTATGCTTTCTTCAGTTTGTTGCTCGTGTGTCTCCGTAGAATTCCCTCGTCGCAAAGCCCCTTCATTACCACCCAACTCAGCAACCCAAGGTCTCTGACCATCATCCCGTGCATCTTCCACTGCGGCGTCCATGAATAGAGTAAACGACTTGCGCTTCGCTAGGTCTGGGGGCATCAAGTCTGCCAAGTTGGATTGTGGGAGGTTAATTTCGAGTCTGGGCGAAGCTGGTGGAGGTTCCTGTAAGAACTCTTCCTCGGACGGCCGTCTTCTCCCATCCCGCGAAGAAGATTGGTTTCCATCGCGAATATCCAGTACTTGGGGAGGCCGATGGTGTGCGAACGAAGTATTATAGTCCCAGCTAGGCGTTGGCTTTGATGAAGCTATACCATAGGAACCGTATTCCCCAGCATCCGCAAACGTTCTGGAAGCGACTGCATCCTGCCTTCCAGTTGCGAGGGTTTTCGTTTTTCGTTTAGGGCCTTTTGGGATGTAGGATATGAAGGAAGAGAGCATTTCGAGACCGTGACACCGAGTCGAGAATCAAGGTCCCCAGGGCATCCAGCGTTGGCGGTGAAGAATGGGAAGGAAGAGAGGGTATATAATGATGGGTATATTCGTGGTTGGCAAGGACCATCGCATTTGGGGACCTCACATCAGTCAAAATAGTGTTTGGCCTTGTGTCGCCTGTGTCAAGTCCATCATATCCAAAACGTCAGGCCTGGAGTTTCGGTAACTTTGACCATTTCTGATAAGATTAGATTATTCCCTCCTCGATATCTTTTGCCCCCCTGATGCAATCGTACTCATGCATTGACAATCATTGGACCATGAGACGACCGAGTATCTGCACCTGACTCGGCCTCTGCATCCACCAGTGAGTCCCCCACCCATTCGTCGCCCGAACCTCCGCAGAATACCCAATTTGCAGATGATTCACATATCCACGCTCCTCAGCCTCTGAAACACGAGCATCCCGACCCCGACCCCGCATCCCATTGGCCCAATCAGGTGGTACCATCATAGAGTCTGATCAATTCCACCATCACTCTGGAATACAATTATTGCCTCATCCATCATCTGAGGGCGTGGGCGGAATTAATCTGGCATGACAGTCTGTGTGCTACAGTATGGACCGTTCTGTTTATCTTTCCGAAGACATTGACCGAGGTCACCGCATGTGATAAGCTCGACATATCATCACCATGGAAATGAACATGAAAGTATGCTCGAGCCTCCTCGGGATATGGATCCGACCCAAGGCGACGACGGAGTCCAGACCGCTGAGATACTAACTCACATCCGTTCGATCGACCCTTTGTTTCCAAGCGCGCCACATCAGCCAACGTTGGTGCACATAACTCGGCCATGGAAGTAGACACTTTCCAACCACTCAAACGTCACCCGGATGCAGAAAATAATTATCTATAAAAAGGGAAGTAAGTCCGTTGCGTAGATCATCCAGGTATGCTTCGATACGAGATCGGGAGGGAAGAACCAAGGAAGAACAGAAGCAAAACTCACAGTGTACCAGTAAGTGTTCAACGTTCATGCTTCAGGCGTGGTAGGTTCTCGAGCCTCGCTTACTTTTCCCTGGGTAAAATAGCATATCAAACCTGAAAATCGCGCTACCTCGCGGCCTACAGAGCCAGCCAGTTTCCGGGCGCTTGTGAAGTGCCAGCTCCTATCAACCCCCTGAGGATAGTCTTTCACCTCGAACCACGATGTCGAGTGACAACCCGTGGCATTGCATCCGAACCACTTCCTGCAACTACTTGCAGATGGACCTGATCTTTAGTGGTCGCAGTATTGATATGGAAAACAGGTTTGGGTTCGTCATCTACCCAATTCGATCAATCCAACCAACCTAATCCTTCAAACTAGACGATACAGCATCGCCTGTCGTTCTCTTATACAAGACCTCTCGAGTAGAGGGCCTATATGCTTCTTTTCTTCTATACAGCTTTCAAAAGGGGATTGCCGAAGCCCAGTCCCCCGCAGAGGATCTGAAAGAGCCTGGGAGGCTAGAATCAACTCTTTGTGACGATCTATCCAGTGCTCGCTGACGACTTCTGCTGCGATTCACATAGCCATGAGGCCTTGGCAAGGCTAACGCACACATATATATGTACTCGAAGAAATGCACGGTCCTAGTATCTCCCATGCTGCATTTGCTATGGGCCTCCTTCAGGTGCGTGGCTCTACAGGCTTCGTAACTCGTACTAACACAATATGTATGATTCCTAGTCACGCAATCCCGCGCCGTTTTCCTGGCGATTCGTCCACACCGATTCTTTCCTCTTAGAAGGCCACATTGAAATCCGACACCTCTCCCATATCCCCGACGATTTCGTAGCGGTATCGTACACTTGGTCACCCGCTATTAAAGCATGGAGAGACCGAGTCATATCGACTGGGATCATTTACTGTGATGCTCTCAAAGAGGACCCAGACTTTTGGGAGGCCGCAAAGACTCAAAAGGAGTCGCGACGAATGGCTCAGATGATACAAGAACACGAATACGCAGCTAGAGTCTGGCTGGGTTCCCATGCTGTTCGAGGCATCCTCGATCAGACGAACGATCCCTCACTCGACGAAGCCAATCGCTTCTTGGAAACGGTCGCTTTCACGGCCCATACTCGAGGTCAAGATTGGTTCTGGATTGATATCCTATGCATCGATCAGGATAACGTTCAAGAAAAAGAATACTTCGTTTCTCAGATGGGAGAGCTCTACCGTCGTGCTACTGAAACCCACGTCTATCTGTTTGGCACGTCCTTTGTCTCGGAGCTCACATCCCCTGCCGTCTACTCGCCTCTCTGGATGACGAGAGCCTGGACCATGCAAGAACACTTGCTTTCTAAATCAGTCTTCTTTTGCTACACCTTTGCTGGGGATGTGACTGACGAGTTGCGGAAGTACCTTACCCACATCGACCCAACAAAGCCCGCCTCTTCTCTAGTTGACTTTACCGAACAACAGATACCCGATGAGCCCACTCGTCCGTTTGACTGGCTAAAGGTCCACACCCTCGTTTCTCCGAGCCTTGGATACATTGCTTCTTGGGCAAATTCGAGGCACACTACATCATGCATTGTTGAGCATGAAGTCAAAAGGGGGTTAGGTCCCTTTCTTGCCGCCACGTTGTGCGACAAGATCCTGGAGGTCAACGGGGACTGGTTCAATACTAATATCAAAGGTCCTGCATATCATAATTACGCCACTGCTTCTCTCTACGCGACACTCATGGGCCATGTAACAAAAGCCAAACCTGGTTCGCCTCGTGAATTTGCTCGATCCATGGCAGAAATATCTCGTAGGAACAGCACCATTACAATTGACAAGATTTACTCCATGCTCCAGATTTTCAATCGCACCGACTTCCCTGTAAGCTACTCGGCTGACCCTCAAGACGTTCGCCTATCTATTCTCGAATCTATGTCCCCGGAAATGCTAGGTGCTACCCTCGCGACGGAATGGGGATGTTACACAGATAGTGGACGAAACGATTCCGCCCTTCCGCGGATATTCGATTCATCGCCTCTTCCTAAGTTCGAGATCGAGGAACTATACGCTCGGGCTCACTTTCGGCGGTCTATAGGTACCACAGTCGATGCTAGGACTGGGAAATTCCGCCTATGGATGGACGGCCAGGCTCTCGTGCGGACCTTGGATTTCCAAAGGAGTGTGGCTGCGTCGGAGCCCATGGCAAACGAACATCGCAAAGCTGGAATAAGGCGCTTGGCTGTCTTAAATGCAGTCGATTTAACGCGACACCCAGACTACGAACACTATTCTACAGCGGATATCCCGAAAGAAGACATCCACGCCGCCTTCCTTGACAGTGCGACTCGGTTGTCTTTACAAGGGATCGCAAACTGTCACGATCTCATGGTCCCCGTAATGGAACATCTTCCTTGGTGGCGCGGAAATTCATCCACTCCCTCTGATCACAGCTTCGAAGAGACAGCCAACAGTACCCGTGATTGGATGGAGCATACGTCACAAGAAGTACAAGTCACCATGGATGAACTCGCTCGTTACGACGAGGTCGTACATCTTTTGGAAGTCGGACAATGCCGTCATACCAATTGGTACCCTCAAGCCCGCCCTGAGACCCATCCGTCTTCAGTGGTTGTTGGTGGTGGAAATATGCTTGATGTTCGAGGGGTCTCAGGGGTATCAATTGAGGTACCAAAACGGAAGTCTTCACTTCTGGCTCTCCAATTGGAGCACCATCCCAATGGCTCGGTATGGAAGAACAAGGGGACTATTATAGTAGAGTATCTAGGCTCTTTGACTGGTGCTAGCCAGGTACAGAAGACCTTGATCGTGTGAATGCCTCTGCTGCTCTATTTAGGCGTGTCTTAATGATTCAAGTTGGCGCGTATGTGGTTACCAATGCTATCGCTACAGTTACTCTAGTTGAGCATGTTGTACAATGTAAAGTTGAAGAATTAGTCCCCCGCTCTGTTTATCCAGGTATCACTATGGAGTCACTGATTATCGCCGGGACGGTACTGATGTCACAGCGTCATCGCGTCATCAGGGTGTACGCTGAAGTGAAATCTGACTGCGACTCACAAGTAAACGTGGACCTGTGTCTTTTTGAGTCTATCAAAGTGCTTGGCTGGTGTGCAGTCGAGGCTATGAGCTTGATCAGGTTAATCCTCCTACGAATGGCTAGATAACCACTCACACATTCACACTGATTGGCGATATGAGAGGCGTCGCAGCCACAGTCTCCCCCCTTGGAGCGATGTGTGTGATTCGGGGGAAGAACTCTTTCAGAAGTAAATGTATCCTTCGGATAACCACGTAGGCGACACAGGAGAAGAAAGCAATAGCGAGTTCCATGTCAGTGCTCATGATGGAAAAGGGTCGGACTCGAGAAGGGAGTCTATGTCAAGAACCTGATGCTTAGAATGTGGGCTTGCGGCTTTATATATACACCCTACCCCAAGTCGTAGATCCCTGTCAACGAGCACTCGTGTCATCATAGCGGATTTAGGACCGATTCCTCTTCCTTGACGCGCAGTCAATCGACAATACACGGAGGATAATGTTATATGGCATCATCAGTTGGCACTAGTCTACGACCTTGTTCGCCACCATAGAGTTGTTACCTGGTTATTACTCCGAGTTAGGATCATAACTGAGTACATCTCCAATAATTGGAGGAACGACTACTAGAGACGATCGGGGTCGAGGTATACAGCTTGGAGGGCGTCACCTTCAGTGCGGAGTTAGACAACTGCGCATCGTATATTTGAGGGGCCACTAACCTGGTTGTGCTGCGAAGCTTCACTACGACAGACGACGCGAGCGGCGGCAGGACTAATGCGCGTATGTAGTAGGAGTGATGAAATCCCTGGTGACCGAATTATAAAGTTGCGAAGAAGAATGACGGCAGGGAGAAGGTGATGATGGTGGATGATGTGCATCCTCTGACTGTCAACATGAATGTAGAGCGGTAGTCCCTGGGTATTAGCTACATAAAGCATAGAAAAAAGGATACAGGATGCATGAGCCTTAGGTGAGCAAGAAAGGTGAGAAAGCAGCGACACAGCGAACAAGAGATTAGAAGCGATAAATAAAGTTAAGTAAAAGAGAAATGTAAGATAAACAGACATCAATGACGGATGCGTTTCTTTATACGCAACTCTTCTTCATGAGGTGGCATGTCCGAGTCCTGCGCAAGCGTATCGTCATCGTTGGGAAGGTCACTAGGAACAGGTTCATCATCATCGGAGAGCTCAGTTCTCGGTCGCTTGCGAGAGACTGGCGTGGAAAAGCCATTGGCAGTAGGAGGGGGGGCACTGGAATCTCGTTCAGGTGAAAGATCTTGTTCTACGGGAGGCGGATTCGGGCGTGCAAGTGGACGAGGGCGTGGTCGTGGTCTCGCTTTTGGTGTGGTTGGATCAGCTTGGTCGTCGCCATTCTGCTCTCGTGGTTCCTCCTCATTGAGTGGGGGATGGTTGGGCACGTCAACGTCACTCAACATGTGTGTGTCGTCGTTGGGCCTCTCTGCGCCACTCTCAGCTTCATCACTCGTAGCAGTTTCTTTGCCTTTATCAGCATTCTTTCTCTTACCCTTGGGACCTGACATTACGTTTAACACATTTCGTGATTCAGCGAGCGTGTTTGAACCTACCTTTGTCTTTCGACATGGCGGTGGATAATCGCTTCTCGTAGGCTCGTAGAGGCTCCCAAATGCGGGATGTTGGAGACGGCTCAAGCTTGACGTGAGCGATAGCTTGATCTAAGTGAGCTTTACTGCAAAGAGGCTTCGCTCAGAGGGGTGTGGAAGGTAGGTATCGAGATGGACCTACATGCGGAGGGCATCTCTGTTTTGGACAACCCCAACGAGGGGAAGCAAGACTCGAAAGAAGGTAATTGCCAACCGGTGGGTACTCTTCTTCCCACTGCTTGCTAGGCTGGCGATTTTCTTCGTGATCCACGACAGGAGCGTGGTGTGGACTTGGACAACATATTGGGCATCAAGTCTTCGGATGATCGCTAGTTGACTTCCGCGAATCATAAAACAAGGAAGCAAAGCCTTGGATAGTGCAACCGCATGGGTTTCATCCGGGACAACACCTTCCAGTACAAGATTGAATGCCTGATGAAATAGAGATGGTCAGAAAGTTCGAGAGGTGAGGAACAGAAGAGATCACTGACGTCCTGAAGAGCTTGTATTATGACGGCGGCAACGAGACCTCCGTTATTATTAGCCATGCCTTCTTCCCGCAGTACATCGACTATGGTTCGTAAGCAGATATCGAAGGAAGGTCCAAGGCGGCCATAATGCGCCAACAGCGTGGAACCATGACGAATGTCGATGGCGCCTGCGCGGATAGCACGGAGGAAGGTTGACATAACATCGATGAAAGTGTATTCCTCTTCGAGCCGAGTGCGAGAGTTTATAGGGTCTCTGTCGCCATTAGCCTTTGACTTCTGCTTCGAGGCCTGCTTTTCTTGGCCGTCGTCACTGCCACTATTCTCGGACAGACTGTCAGGATCGTCTCGTGTGATGTGCTCCGTGAACAACTCAGCATATCGTTCAATTTCGGCTTGAACAAATCCTGCACATCGGTACTGGACCTCATCGTCAAGCGTCAGCGGTAGAGACGCCGTAGGCAGTGGCAGGCCTTCCGCATCGACGGTCTGAGCGGACGAAAAGAGCACATGCAAGTTGAGGAGATGTTGGAACGCTTCACGCTTCACCTCTTCGATGGTGTTGGACTGTGTACCAATAGCGTATTCCACAAGCTTCTCAAGGAGAGAGTCCCTGTGCGACACAAGCTGGTCTTTGTGCTTGATTTCCTCGGGAGAAGGATCTTCACTCGTGGATAATTCTTTCGAGCACCATATGATGTGGAAGGTAAGGAAACGAAGAGATTGTTTGACCATCTGCCATGTACTTGATCAGGAATGTTTCACTTAAGAAACGTGAAATCTTTACCGTTTCTTCCTCCTTGTATCCAAGCCTTCCGCGTTCCGACAGAGCACTAAGTATGTCCCAAGCGCTTGACTGCTTTCCGCCTTCATCTTCCTCCGTCCATGCCGTCAAGTCTCGGCTGCCATACAACACAGCGAGTCGCGTGCAAAGCGCGCCTAAGGACAAAATTTCGTCCTCGGAGAATGTTGCAACTTCGATCTCCTCTCTGCCAGCGACAGTATTCCGAAGCACCAGGGACAGCTCATCCTCTAGCTCCAATATCTTCGTGCTATTGGTGTTAGACAGACTGGTAGCGGCTAGGAAAGTGTGTATGGTGGAGACAGCATGATTTAGGACGGGGAGGGAAGAATGAGATAGGAATTGCTTCGTGACATCATCCCACAGATTGGCATAAGCCTAGAATACACAAAAAATATGAGTTTGAAGCTAAATGCAGGAGAATGGGCGCCGTACATTGATCATTCTCATCTCTAGATACAGGTCCAGATTCATTAGTTGCGGGATCAACAAGACGACTGCTATCCGCTTAGCGTCTGTCTGATGCTTGATGAAGAGACGAGGGAGGCCTTTAATCAGCGCGCGAGTAATGTCGTTGCCGGTAGTTTCTTCTTCACCCTAAGCAAGAATCAATCAGATAATGCTGATGTCCCCAAGCAATTAGCAAGCGTACCTTCTTCCCGCCCGCCGCAACTGCCTTGGCTCGCTTCAACGCAGCCACCAATACTTCCAAAAGGATACCTTCCTCATTGTCATCCAGTCTCCATGCATCATCAACGGAGGAGTCTGAGACGTCTGACGTTCCGTTCGCCCTTTTCGTTCGCCCCCGAGAGGTCGGTGGCGCGTCATCATCGCCCGACGCTGAATGATCAAGGAGCAGTATGTCCAACAACCCGGCCCAATCACTAATCGGCTCCAATTCATCCCACAGAGCCTCAATAGCGAGGCCGATACGTCCATTGGGATCGACCGAAGCGAGGACTGGTAACTCTTTGCGATTCCGAGACTGCGAAGCATCACCGGAATCTTCGTCTTCATCTTCCAGGTTTCCGGGAACCTTGTCAATAATACCACCCCATTTTACCAAAAGCGTGGCGAGAGCCTTGATGCCAGCGCGCGTTTGATCAATTTGGCTGGGCTTATTTCGGCCCACCAGGCGCTCTTCCGCAGCTTCATTCCAAATCCCCTTCACGAATCCGCTAACAGCCTTCCGGATTTTCGGTTCTTGATCATAGAGCAGGAGACAGAGTTTCTCTCGTTCATCGTCTTCCAAAAGGGAATTTTCGTCCATTAATTCAAGTACGCGTATGACAGCGACTCGAACCGAAAGTTCAGTGTCAGTGGTGGCCATTTCTATCAATCGTGGTTTGAACCGTTCGGTGAAGTGATTCAGTGAACCTATGTGGTCCGCTTGCTCATAGACACCGACCAGCGCGCGAACGGCCTCTAATCGAACCGCTGTTGTTGAATCAGACAAAACCCATCCAACGTAACGAAGGTAGGAGCCGTCCAAAAAGTGACTAGGATACTTCTTAAACCATTGACCGATGGCGTGCACACATTCAGAGCGGATGTTAGGGTCGAGATCACGATAACGATGAACGAAAACACTATCCAGAGTTCAGAAATGAGAGCAATACGGAGGAAGATTACGCACCCGTCGACAAACTCCTTGAGAAATTCAGCCACTTTTGCCCTTCGTTCTCTGACCTCAGCAGCCTTTCCCTCAAGTTGCTTGTCTTTGGCACCAGTGCCCTTGTTATTGGCTTTACGCTTCTTCTCTCCCTCTCTCTGTCTTCCAATGACCTCGGCTTCCTTTTCCACTTTGGCAGCAACGTCACATAATGCAGTTTCCACTTCTAGAGCAACCACTGTTGCCGTATGTCTAAAGCTTCGAATTTGCGAAGAAGACATGGCGACGACCCACGTCTGAAGCGTGGCCATGAGATCTGTGGTGTACAGGTGACCCAAGGCGGCCGACATTGAAATCAATCGTTCAAGGAACTCGCTCAGAGACTTCCTGAACTTCTTGAAAATCGGCAGTTTGGATGTAAGGGGATAAACGGGCGAATCATCCTAGGTCAAACAAGTGGGTGTGATGGACAGCTAGAAGAGATGGAAGGTTCGAGGCGTACCTGCTTCAGGAGCTCAGTAAAATTGTCCAACGCGTCAACAACACCATCATAATCGAGAACTTCATCTGCATCCACCGAATCATTGCAACCGCACGCCCGCAGAATCAGGTTGATTAGTTCAGCCTGAGCTGCACCAGGGGTCTCTGTCATGGTCTGTAAAAGATCCTCTGCTGTCGCTTGCAAAGCAGCCGAAGGATTCATTATAGCATCTAATGGAATGACTGTCAAAACGCAGAATACGGAAGGAGATGCGATTTGCGCACTAAATAAGGGATTGTCGTCCGAGATTTTTGAGTCTTTGGCGACCTCTGCAGCATCGAAAACACCTGTTCCTCCCTTGGGCTTTTTCCCTCGACGCGCCGTAGGTCTGTCCGTTTTCGTAGTAGTAGGTTTCGCAGTTCGTGGTTTCTTCGCTGGAGGTGGGCCCTTGGGCTTTGTAGGTGATTTGGTCTTACTTCGACGAGCCTTAGGTTTCTTCTTAAGTTCTGGTTCGTCGTCTTCGTCATCTCCTTCTTCATCGGAGTCGCGTATATCCATCTCGTCGCGCTCGTCGTGCGCATCGTCCTCGGTATCGCTCTGGTCCCGACGACGCTTGCCCTTGCTGAGGGAACTATCGACTAAACGAGTACGTGAGGACAAGTGAGATGAGAGCACCAGCCAAACTGACTTGAACTGAATGGCTGCGCCTTCTTGCGCTCTCGCTGCGAGCGTCGCGGTGCTGGCGAGTCCTCAGCCATAGGAGTTGGTGGCGCGTCGCGTCGAGGATGTGACTTGCCTTAAGCGCCTAAAGTCGAGCCTTGGCACGCGCCCAGGTCAGATTGTGTGTCCTTATTTGTCACGAGCATCTCTTCCACTTGCCCTCAACAGTCTCGCCATTTGCCTCCCTCCATAGAAATCTACTCGGAGGCATTTGAATCATCGACGTTTAACGAGAAATAACTCACAACTATTTACAGCTATTTGCATAATTAATGGCACTTCCGCCGATTGACGTGGGGAGAGAGAGAGCGACTTTGGACTTAGAATTTTTGAGCTTCTGTGGGACTTAGCACGAGTAGCCTTCAAAACGGTTCTCACGGATACTTTGGCTGTGCAGCCTTGGTTCCCACGGCTTCTTTGACGGAGGGACAAGTCAGTAGGACGTTCCCACGATGTTCAAATGATCCAACGATTTTGTCGAAGTCCAAAAATTGGCCGAAAATTTCAAGTCCGTCACCTTCTTTCCCCCCACCGCGATTGGCGGAAGTGCCATTAATTATGCAAATAGCTGTAATTATAGAGAGTGCTGCGTAACTATCAAATGTATCCCACAATGTTCTTTCACTTTCACGTCTTTACGAAACAACAAATATCTCCTTCAATTTTGATCTTCGTTTTGTCTACAATCGCTACAGCATAACTCTTGGTGCTTTAAGTCACCAAGCAGACCTCAACCATTTTCGATCGATATCACGGTACATTTTTACCGTCGTCTAGCTCGCTTACTTTGCAGATCGAATGCAGCGGCTCATGAATTGGTGTTTGGTCAATACAACCTCGGTGTAACCCCTCCATATTGCATAGTACGATCATCAATAAACCGACGGTTTATCTCGACTCCAGCGTCCACAACTACCAAAGAGTTGCTACATGGCCTTTGGTGGTACTACGACGTGCCCAATTATCACGCCTGTCAGCGAGACAATTGCGCAGCGCTTCGCGTAGTATCTGCGACATCTGACCCTCGGAATTCCCTTGTGCTATCCCCTAATTCATCAAATCCTTGAGGTGTGCATACTCACACATCGTTCCTGGCTGTAAATGATGTGATGCTTCGCGTGCGCTTATTTAAATGTCACCACTTGTCAATAGAAGCTCTCCATCAGCCACCCAAGGTCTACGAATATGGCGCACGAAGGTACCTATATAACTGCGATATCTGAATCATCATTCAAGTAAATTTTAACCAT
The DNA here is from genome assembly GCA_002583695.1 of Pleurotus salmoneostramineus. Taxonomy (NCBI): domain Eukaryota; kingdom Fungi; phylum Basidiomycota; class Agaricomycetes; order Agaricales; family Pleurotaceae; genus Pleurotus; species Pleurotus salmoneostramineus. The sequence goes on from BEWF01000190.1 coordinate 29,995, forward strand.
GTTTTACTTCCTTCAGCCACCCATAGCCACCGATAATTTTGGGGTAAACGCAACACGGCGAGTTAATCCACCTCAAGCTGGGTATCCGGAACACCCACAGAATATGGATGAGCAATTCCGAACAAGCTATGCCGGTGATGAATCAATGAACCCGGATGGTGGTTCCGCTGACTGTGTCCTTTGATTCTGGTTCATTGAGACAGTGGTTCCTGTCCTAAGTGGGGCAAGAATTGACTGGTGATGGTCTGTCTGCCTCTGTGACCTAACTAACACACTCCGTACCTCAGTGAAGGTGAAACCGGCGTGGGCCCGGCACGGTCAGGAACACCTGGACGCACACCCCGCAAAGGAGCAGGACTTGTAAGTGCGCTACACTTGTTGGTAGTCCAAGGCACTTGATGGGCATGCCATGCCTCTACGCAAGCCCACCCCTGATCCAAGGATTCCAATCATTCCGGCTTGAGTGTGACTTGCACTGGAGTCCTTGACTCGGCGGATTGACATGGTTCCCCTCCAAAGTGCCCAAAGTGGGAAGCGATCGTTGATTTATAAACTAGCGCCCGTAACAATTGTCCGACACCCTCGGTCCTCTCGAGTTGTTATGATCATACCAGGATCATACCTGTCAAACCTCATGCAGTACATACCACGACTGTTGACCGGAGACCAATCTTTCATTCCGTTTCTCTGATAAGTCAAAAAAAATGGTACGCGTTGAATCACGGTCGTACTCCAGACTAATCGGTCTGTTGACAGAACATATTATCGCCAAATTTCAATACATTGAACAGCCTTTCGCAATGGTCAACGGTTCCAATTTTGACTTGCAGAAATATTAGTGTTTTGACGTGTTCAAGTTGGAAAGACTCAGGCTTGGAGCCCCTGCCACAAATCGAGTTCCAGACACCGCATTTGGACGACCGAGGAGGACCCTCGCCTACGCGTTGCAAGTTTGAACATTTTTGCTCATTCTTACTCCGAGATAGGCGTAAATGTATACATGGCTCGGAAACACTCAATGGAGCTCCGTGCTATATAACAAGTGGATATCCTCCGTCGAAGTCCTCCAACAAGCCCCGCCTCTCGTCCTCTCATACCTATCCCTCTTCAGCCTTGTCAGAAAAGCCAGCAAAATGTCTTACTCCGAAGCTGCTCGCGCTCTAAACAGCGCTGAAATGCACGTCGACATAAACGACGCGTCGCAAAAGCTCTCCAAGTCTATTGTCAGGATGCTTCACGAATTTGACACCATATCTGCCCACTTGCACACAATCGACATGCAAGGTCTGACACAACCCATGCTCCCTCATTGGACCGCCTTGCGCAATGTTCGTGCTCTAACGCGGTTAGCACCCTCCCATATGCTCAATCTACTTTGCTGTAGAATTTCCGCGAACTCGTTTGGCAATTGCGTACCAACGCTGGAGTCATCTCCGGCCGCCTCTCCAGTAAGCCCCGTTGACGTGCATGCATCTGTGACTCGGAACTGACGCGACCGGGGTAGTGTTTTGTGGGCATGTGCTACCATCCATGCTGCGCAGCCACAACGGTGGGTCTCGTCGGGCATTGGAAGAAAAGATGCAGGTTCTACAGTCGTTCGTCGGCGTAAGGATTTTGCGTTACCATATTGGTCTCCTTCGTCACTCATGATCTTACCTCAGGTTTCGACCGATCAAGCGACAATGACTCGCTCATTGACTGAGAGTGTGATGAATCTCAACGCAAATCTTAATGCGTTCCATGGAAACTTTGCTAAATTTACGGCGAGTCGCATGACCTCCGGTCAGAGCGAGCTTCGTGATGTTGCCCAAAAAGTTGGTGAGCTGGAGGCTATGGTCGGACAGTAAGTAATCAGCTGTTACGCGTCTACCCGGCATTGACAACAACTTCCTAGTTTTTACCAATGTGTAAGATGCAATCAAATTGGTAACATGTTTGCGCATGGCTAATATCTTTGAAACAGGTCGGCCGCCTCCTCGGTGCCGAGGCCACTTTCCTTGTTTTCGCCACCTCCAGGATGATCATGTCTTCAGGCAGATCTGGCAAAACAAAAATGTCACGTCATAGAACGGTATGCTTACAAGTACTGCCCCGCTCCATCAATTGTTTTGACTAAATGGCACCCAGACATTGACTAGTGCCGAAACGACCGCCGCCAGCAGGGCATATGAGCAAGTCGACCGTTAGTTTCCTTTTATTCCGAGCCTGACAACCATTTCTAATCCCGTGCGAATAGGCATCCAAAGTGAATTGACCCACGCCGATTACGCGTCTCAACTCCAGCACCGCAAAACAGATACTGTGACAACCTCCAGAGCTGCATTATCCACGTTGGTCAGCGACCAGATGATTCTCACACAAGCTATTCTCGGATTGTCGCTAGCCATATGGGCTCGACTCCAGACAGACTGCCGGGATATTTTGGCCTGGTTGCAGGGTACCACTCCTGTGAGTGTGTTTGGAAACACCATGTCCATTACCATCGTGACTGATTGCTTATTCCACTCCAGGAATTGCCGGCCGCTTTAAGTGTCTTCAACGATGGGGGTCGTACGGTATACTCACCCTTGATAAAACTTCTGGATACATTCGTGGCTGGCATCGATCCAAACGTATTTGGACACAACCATCACTAAGTTCATCGGACTCCGCCGTGATGGTCGTCGTAATTATAGCTTATCTTCCTTAATTCTGGCTCCGTAGTTTCTCTTAGGTACCTTAATTCACGTATAATCCCTCAACCGACACATTGCCCTCTTCGACAAACTTGTATCGCAGGTCTTCTTCAAACTGACTGCGGGCTTGACGGCTTGATATGATGTGCACATTGTGCTAAACCCGAGTTATTCAAGCACATTAGAAGTTGTTTACCCGCGTGCGAGAATGTTGGAGCGGCCCTCACCAGAGGTGCTGTGCACTGCGATCTGCCAACCAATGTGTCGCAGTATCTTCAATTGGCATGACGGAGTATGCTTGGCTGATATTAACGTTGAAGCATCCGGAATGGCCAACTCGCGTTGGTAACTGAACGTCGATGGATGGTCGCTGATCCTGCCGGAAATACCGCGAGGACCCTGATGTTAGGATCTGCGGAAGTTGCCAAATACGGACCCATTTGGATTTGTCGAGATGATGTCTAACAATCACCTCATCATCCACTGCCACGGCTCCTGCCAGCGATGAGATATTTTTCGACGCGGGGAGGAGCGGAATCCCTCTCATTCGAAGAGGTCAATCTCGTTCAACCCACAAGAAACTTACAGACCAATAATATTGCCCTCGACAGGCTGTTTTGACTGGATTAGCACCGAACGGTGGCCTGTATATCCCAGAGGATATCCCCCAGCTCCCGGACAACTGGCATACTGATTGGAAGTCATACTCCTTCCAAGAACTTTCCGTCGCAGTCCTTTCCCTATTCATCTCGCCGACCGAACTATCTAGGGACGAGCTGCGATCTCTTGTCGAAAAGTCTTATGCTACTTTTCGTCATCCTGATGTGACGCCCTTGAAAAAGCTTAACGACAAGAAGTTCATCTTGGAGCTCTTTCACGGACCCACATTTGCATTCAAAGATGTCGCGCTACAGCTTTTAGGCAACCTCTTTGAATTCTTCTTGCTCCGAAGGAATGCCCGGAAAGAGCCAAACGTCATGACTGAAAGGCTAACTGTTGTGGGCGCTACAAGCGGTGATACTGGGAGGTAAGCAATGATGGACCTCATTGTTGACATCGCCTCAACATGGTCTTCTAGTGCCGCGATTTACGGCCTTCGCAATAAAGCTAACATTTCCATCTTCATCCTACACCCGAAGGGTCGAGTTTCACCCATCCAAGAGGCTCAAATGACAACTGTCACTGATCCGAATGTATTCAACATTGCCGTGAAAGGGACTTTTGACGATTGCCAGGTACTTCTCCTGAATTCCATTCCTTCACTTTTGACGACATTTGTTATCACAGGATATCGTGAAAGCATTATTCAGCGACAGAGAGTTCAACGACACCTATCACCTTGGTGCCGTTAACTCCATTAACTGGGCGCGCATCATAGCCCAAACGGTCTATTATTTCCTCGCCTATTTCCACATACACAGTCAACTCCCCGAGTCCGACTTTGAAATACAGTATGTCGTGCCTACCGGTAATTTCGGGGACATCCTCGCGGGATACTACGCTAAACGGATGGGCCTCCCGATGGGAAAGCTTGTTGTCGCCACAAACGCTAACGATATTCTTGCGCGCTTTTGGAAAAGCGGAAAATATGAAAAGGTCGATCCGGCCTTCCTGGACGTCACAGGTCCAGCTGAGCCCACTCTTGGTGCATCCGATGGTAAACAAGCGGCTGGAACGGTCAAGGAGACCTGCAGCCCGGCTATGGATATCCTAGTTTCAAGCAACTTCGAGCGGTTACTCTGGTACTTGGCTTACGAGAATGCCCTTGGCGAAACCGATTTAGACCGCAGGCGCGCGGCCTGTGCCACATTGAACGGTTGGATGTCCAAAGTGAAACAAGATGGTTCCGTCGAGGTACCGACTGAAGTACTCACCTCTGCTCGGCGCGACTTCCTTGCTGAGAAGGTGTCAGATGAATTGGTAAGTCTTTAGTTACGTCCCCGAGAGCCCGCATTCTCATGTTTTTGGTTTTTGTTTGACAGACTCTTAGCACCATCAAGTCATACTTCGAAGGTAGTTCCTCTTACGTTGCAGACCCACACACGGCCGTCGGGCTAGCTGCCGCTGAGATAGTGGCTCCCACCAAGTACGTTCGCACCGTCTTCCGCGGCCTTGCTATTATATTCACGGAGATCCAGCTCTCCTTCCACAAAGCAGATCGTCCTCTCAACAGCCCACCCTGCCAAATTCTCTGAAGCGGTCTCGCGTGCTCTCGACGGGTCATCCCACTTCGACTTCGACCGTGACGTCCTTCCCAACGAATTCCATGGCCTTCTCTCAAAAGAGAAGCGAGTAATCGACGTGGAACAACCCAACATCGATTTGGTCAAAGCTGTTATCAAAAAGTACACACCACTCCACGATTCTGTACTCCTGAACGGGAGTGGGAATAGTGTCTAATTCTTCCCAAAACATTTCGGCTGTCTAAAAATGGGCTTCTGGGCTGAGCGCTGAACCGCTAACAATGATCACAACGATAAATTACTTGTGTTGATAGATGGGTAGATAAAAGGGCAGTTGGTGTAATCAACGGCGTATAACTGTATCACCACCTAGTGGCTCCTAGTGGGCTATGGCCTCAGAGTATCTGAAGAATTTGGTGCCTCGGCAACCTTGAGTGAACCGAGATCTACCATCTCAAACTGTATCTTCAGCACTTTGCTCACAATCTCGGGGAGTCATAGTCCACTTTATCAACCCCCGAGGTACGGGACGATGACTCAATTGTCATCGGTGACTGTACGCGCTGACGACAATGTAATCCGCCGTAACCTCGGGCTACGTGCGATGCATAACCTGGAAGTAGCGTTTGTCCACCATACTTGGAACTCGGTTCAACACGGCTCATCGTTTAGGACTCAATACTCAGTAAGTATAAGCCGACCGTAAGAGACATCACCATATCAGAACACTCGCATCTCACTCAACCCGGGTCCAAATGAAGCATTTATCCGAATGTTTTTTTGAAAAATAGAAAAAAGCCTAACAAACCACACGACCATCGACAAAACAGGGTGTATGGTATGTAGGCTGGGGGAGATATGCAGGGAGAATGGTACAATAGCACGCTTGCAAGCAAAGCATGATAATAATAAGCCAAAAAAGGGGGAGAAGGTAAGAGAACTAAGAATGGACATACTGTTAAATAGCAAAGATGCAGGATGGGAACGCAGGTAAATGTAAATGTAAGCTTGATGATGGGTGGGGATGAGGATGAGGGCGAAGGTGAGGGTGAGGGTGAGTGAGATTCCGAATGAGTGGGCTAGATGAGGGGTGACCGTGAAGGTGGCGAGTGATGGAGGGGAAGAGGGGATGGGGGTGATGAGGAGAGTGCGAAAGGACTCAGCAGTAATAGTCGAGGGGGACGATATGTAATGTTCCTATAAACAAAGAAATATAACGACCGTAAGATGCCATAGCATGGATGAGCAAAAATCAAAGAAGAAAAAGCTAAAAATGAACGAGGACAAATGCTACACCGAAGGTAATGCAATGTCTAGGATTTGGAGGCTCCAGATGATAGAGTGCTTTAAGGTACACCGAAGGAAAACAAAGGGGATTGTGTCGAGGCATGGGGAATGCCAAAAGGGAGGGAGATACGAACAAAGACGACAACGATGTCCAAAGTGCGAAAAGGGAGGTTGGTCTATGAAGCCCTGGCGCTCGCCCCACTCTCCCTCTCCAAAATCTGCGATATCGAAGGCGGTCTCCCTGTCTTCAAATTCGCCGCATACGCCGCTGCAGGCGTCAACGCCGGCTGCCTCTTCACAGCAGGTTTCGGCGTCGAAAGTACCTGCTGATGATGCGACTGCAGTATCGCCGGCAACACCGACTGACGCGTCGACGAAGGCGTCTCAGGGATCGAGGAGAGACTCGATGAAATCGTACTCGGTGCGATTGAACTCGCGGGTAAGAGGGAAGAAGATGTGGAGGTGGTGGATGCCATGGAGAAAGTAGACGCGGTGGATGCTCGTTTGTTAGCTGAGAGCAGGGCAGGGCTGATCCAACCAGTTGTTGGTGTAGTCGAACTCGGCTGTGGTGACGCGCCAGGACTAGACGAAGACTTCGAGCTAGGTATGCATCGCGTGGACGTGGATCGTACAGCGATAGGTCGAGGAGCAGCAGGCGCAGTGGTTTTGTTCCGCCTGAGCGAGGGAGGAAGCATCGGGATACTAGACGGCCCATCCACCTCTGAATCACTTGTCATCACGCCTCCTCTCCCCGTATCACTCTGCGTCCCACTGACTATCGTCACCCGTCTCCTCGTCGGCATCTTCTCCGTATCCGAGAACGACGTATTCGACGGTGTCGCAAGGGGACTCGACCGCGCAGACGACGTTCGAGGAGAACCAGCTCTCGGCGACGCAGCACCAAACGGCGCACCCCCACCCCGATGAACGAGATACTTCAACCCCTTAATCTCATCATCCTTCCTAATCGACTCCCTCTCCAACGCCTCGATCTTCTCCTTCATCTCATTCCTCTCATGTTCATGCGTCTCCACAATCCTCTGCACATACGTCTTCAGTGAAAGCACCACCTGCTTCAACTGATCAGGCGTAGCGTGGCTAATATCATCAATATCCGAGCGGTCCCAATCAGACCGTTCCCAATCGCTCTTTTCCGAGTCGGTTGCCATGTAGTCATGTTTAAGCGACTTGAGATACGGTGAAGCCGGAGATGAATATGATGATGGTGGGGGTTTGGACGCTGGGGGAATGGGTGATGATGCGATTGAAGGAGTGGAGGGTGTTGATGATGCGATGAGTGGGGGGACAGCAGGGATCGTATGTGAGCGTATTCGACGCGAGAGAAAGCCTCCGGATTGGCCTGATGAGATGGATGAGATGGAGGATACGGATTTACGTGAAGGGGCGCTTGTGGACGTAGGGACGCTGGGTAGTGCGATATTTGGCGGTGGTGTTGGGGCTGCTGATGGTGGTGGAGATGGCAGGGGAGATCCCGTCGAAGTTGGTGGCGAAGGCAGGGGAATCGTTGGTGGTGCAGCACTGGGACTCGGACGACTACCTGAAGCCGATCGAGCTCGTCCAACACGTGAAGTAGCCGATACCGCTCCCTTCTCGGAGGATTGTGTCGAAAGACGTGATAGCGTCCGGCGTCTCTCCAGCACAGGCGAAGAAGGCTGAGGCTGAGGCAAAGGCCGCTCTTTGTCAATGACCGAATCTTCAGAAAATCTCAGTTCCGACAAGAGATTTTTCCCATCTGCAGAGTCCGTCTTCTGATGTGTTTGCGCTCCCGTGCTTTTGACAGAGGACCTGCTTCCTGGCCTGACAGGCGTGTCTTCCAGGTCGCCAGTTTGGTCATAGTCTTCAATCAAGCCGTTTACGAGCGCGTTCAGAGGTGGTGTTGGGGGTGTCGGAAAGCGGGTGCCCGAGTTGGTCGACTGGCTCGAATCCCTGCTATTCGAGTTCTGGTCGTCGCTATCTCGATTCGGGGGTGTCGAGCTCGACGAGGATGCTGAAACCCGGACTTGAGACGCTGAATCTACGGTCTTGCGCCGGGGACGCGTGAAAAGGTCTGCGTATATGGAAAGGTCGTCTGGGGGTGATAAGGTTACAGTGAAAGTGGGCTGCTGGCTGTCTCTTTGTGATTGTGATGGCCTCGGCGTCGTCGACCGCTGGCCCGTCTCGCTAGCGCCGGAGGACGTCGACTCGAACGACCGGCCGCGCGCCGAGACTTTTGGCGGGGGATGGAGAGTGTGGTCATCGGGCGGGCCGGACTCGGCAGGGCTCTGCCGTGTTTTCGAGTGGGAGTGCGACGAGGAGGGTTTTCGTGAAGGTGCGTCAGATTTGCGTGGTCGCGATGGAGTGAAATGGGCGGCAAACTTGGAGCCCAGACTTTGCTGGGGGCCGTCTCTAGACTTGGTTGGATGTATGCTGGCGCTAATAAACGCATAAACGGTCACGAAAATCGTCCAAAATATATGCGCATATATGCACAATAAAATAGATGGGAGGGGAACTCACTGAGAGTCTGAGTGTGCGTCTCTCTGATGCGGCGTTGGCGCGGTCTCGTGCTTCCCACCAGCGTGCAGAATGCTTCGATCACGCTCACGCGCCGCATTCGCGCTCCCTTCCTCCACATTGGACTTCTTGCGCGACCGACCCAGAAACGGAAGCTTGCTGCTGAACTTTTTCGTGGTGGACTGCGAATGCACGGATGAAGTGGACATTTCGACGGGATCAAAGTTTGGGTTCGCGTCGTGGAATGGAGGGTTGCTAGTGCTCAAAGACGATGTAGATGCGTGTGGGGCGGCATGGCTTGTGCTTGGACGAAAAAAGTCGGAAAAGTCGGTTGTTTTGGTGCGAAGACGACGCGCAGGGGAAAGTCCAGACATACGTTATGAGAAGCAGAAACGAGCGTAAAGGAGGAGATGGTGGAATGAAGGAGAAGCCCTAGAAGGTGGTGGGGGAAAGCAAAAGGCTATGTAGGGGAAATGAGATTCGTAACACCATGCCATCAGCAGTGGTACACGCGAGGAGGAGAGACAGGCGACGGGGATGACTTGCCTTTTGACTGCTTCTGCTCCGCCACGGTCGTATAAGCTCACGTCGTCGTCGTCGTCAGCGTCGGCGTCGGTGAGCGCGACGAGGAGGAGGTGAGGGGAGGAGGGAAAGGGACAGCAACAGAAAGATGAAACAGGCTTAGTTGTAGGCGAGATCTGAACATCCGTGCTTATCCAGATACGCGCGAAATCCAGAAACTTTTTCATTGGAACCATTTGGCCCGGTCACAAAAAAGCCAGGGTTGCCTCCACATTTCTTCCCACCACTATTCTCGGCCCAGGACATTGGCCATGTCGGTTTCATGGGAACCACCCTTTTGAACTTTTTCAGGTCGCAGCTCACAGCAACGAGGCAAAAAACCGTACTTAAAGCCAACCCAGAGACATTCAAAGAAAGCTGTATCGAAGTACGTACCACGGATGACCCGCTGGCATAAACCAGACTGATCGCCTCCTCAATACACCGACTCCTCCGACGCCCCAGACTCCAGACAATAACCCAAGCGATCATTTGATTCCGTCTGCTCTCGAAAGAGACATTCACGTCCAGCGTCCTTGCCACCAATTTTTTATTGTTTTCTCCAAGTCTGAACGCCAACCACCACCGAGTCTGGGAGGGGTCACGGCCTCGGAGTTCGTTCTGGATTAAGGTTACATACGGCCAGGGTCCTTCCTCTTTTGGCTAATTCGAATCCCGTGCGGACGGAGCTGGGCCACTTTTTCTCTCGGCACAGCCATCCCGGGAACTGCTTGATCGTGCCTTTTTGTCAATGTCATCGGCCGTCCAAATCCACCTTGCTTGCAAGCCTGACGGTGACATTGGGCGTCCCCCTCACTTTGCCTACAAAAGCTTGAAGACTTCGGGCGAACCACGATATACGAGCTTGTTTTACATCGACTCCATTACGCTCAACGCCCCTGGTGACTGGTCTGGTCTAGTAAACCTCCAGAACGAACAGAACTTCGGGCTTTTCTAGGTCCCATAGCATGGCCGCTGTCAACTATGCTTTGGTTCTACGAAGCTAAAACTGCGCATGCACGCGTTCCACCATCACTCGGAGTCGCGTGGACCGTGCAAGTTGGGTATCGTAATTCTGTCAGACTCACCAACTTTTCGGGATTCTCCTGGCATGCGCATTTTATTCTGTCCGAAGGAGCTAGTGAAGCAGCCACTGGACTGCCGGGGAGGTGCCACCAGTCTAAAGAGATCAGTGATGTCGTCGACGTCTTCTAACCATGTCTCTTCAGCCCATCGACTTTCTAGAAGACATTGCTGGGTACTAGCGCAGCAGAGCTCCTAGCGTGCATGGTAGAAATGGGGCTTTCGGATTTCCAACCACTGATCAGTCAAATCGGCCAAGGGCAATTGGATCACCGGGAGAGTCACCTTATGTTCGTGTTTCATAATCGTCGTCGATTTTCCTTCCATTCACACCTTCTCGAAGCCCCCCACCTTCAGCGCCTCAAACCATTTGAGGTTCGAAGTTTTTTTTTCGTCTTTCTTTGAACCCTCCATTTCCATCACAAATTACGATTACATCCCCCGATCCAATCACCGTGACCCCCATGAAGATACGATTCACTCCAAGAAGACACCACTTCATTGTGCGTTGGTATTTATAACGATATCGATGTGAATCCGACAAGAACATTGCGTTCACGGCCCCCTCTTCACCCTCTTCGTTCCTTCTCATGTTTCATTTTTATCGACGTGGACATTGGGTTTTTATGAAATTAACGGCATCGGCATTACAGAGCCCATAGAATCCACTGGATCCACAAGATGTCAATGTGCTCTTTCTTGGTCCAAGAGTTTGGCTTCAGCGTCTGTCCCCGGGCGTCAACTGTCCTCTTCTCACAACGAAGTCTTTGCTCGGACTGAAGCAGCGCGGATCCACCTACTCACTTCACCTTTTACTTGCCAGTCCAAACGCTTGAACACCCTTACAGTTACATTCACATCCAGGCGACCCACCCAACACCCACATCCATGGTCCCACATCCCCCGCGAGCTCGCATTTTCGGCATCAATTCCATCTCTAGTCACTACGCAACGCCCTTCCCTTAGTCCCAACATGTCAATATAACACACCCACATGGCTCAGAACTCTATACAATCAATTCTTTCCTGCATGCAACAGCATACACTCGGTAATGTCAAGTGAACCTTAAACTTCTCTCAAGATCCCATAAGCGCGACAAGCGCTTCGCAGTCAAGTCCTCTATCATCATTGGACGAATCGATGATCTCCGCCTTCTTCTCGTCTTCTCGAAAGTTGACACTTCTTCTTCTTCTTCACGCACGCGTCGTGACGCCCACGCTTCTCCGTCATTCATTCAAACTTCCTTCCTCGGTCAACTCGCGTGACCCTGAAGGTCCGACGGTCACCGTTCAATTGGACGTTGATGCATGATGGACTTGCTTACGTCCTGACATGTTTTATCTGATTCGACGGCGTTTCTTGGTATTTGATTGGATGGTTCCTCCGCCTCGCGTTTGAAGAGGAAGCCGTCCATTGGCTGGTGGACGCCGAAATACAGGATGTCTGCCATATTCGCGACTTATACCTATGTCAACTATTCGACGGCTCAGTAAAGCGTCGATTTGATGTCCCCTACGCGCCAACATGCCTCTCTATTCAACGGGAACTGCCAGAAATCCGACGTCTCTCATGGGCTGTCGTCCAGTGTACACGTACACGCGTGCTCTTTGCTAGTGCCCCTCGTGCCTTACGAGTCTCTGTGTCTGCGGCGTCATTAATTATCAAGGTCTCTCTTCGAATTCTTTGCGTTTGTGGAAATCTTGGAAGTAGTAAAGTTCAACGCCAACGCCAACTCTTCTATGGTCAATCTATCAGGAACAACTGGTCGTTCCGGATGTTCACGGACCCCAAGTTCACCGTTCACCTTACATATCTATCTTGTACAGCTCCTCTTTATTCGTCTACACCGCAAGTAACTCCAACGCAATCACCCATCATGAATCAGAAAATCATACATTCAAAGGTACTCGCTTGCGAATCCAATCAGACAGCCACACCCATATCTAACAATATATTCTTTCTAATCACAGAATTGAACTTTATCTCTATTCTATCAGTACGCCGCAGGATCCCTTCACGCCGTCTTCTTCTGGGGACCTGGTTGCACTTACTCTCAAAATGAACAAGTTACGATCAACTTCTGTCGATACGCCACCCGCCGTTTGCCCACCCCCAAAGGGACTGAACAAACGAACGACTGGATATGGAATACGGACACCTAGATACCCTCGATCCAAGTGTTCATACCCCCCGACAGCGGCGAAGGGTATAAATCAAAATGAACAGGTCTCAGAGCTTCAAGACTTCATCCTCGTGGTATTCATCTTCCCGAGTATCAACATCAGTCAAAGATACTACTTACACCGCTCCGAGTCTTCCCTTGTCATCCAACCGTTCGCAGAATACCACCCCGAAGTCGACGTATCGCCTCTCCCCGCTTCTGCTCTGGAAACCCCTTCTACGCCGCACCATACTGTATTCTATACCCCTCAACTCTATACGCACGCACACCATCACGTTCTTTCTCACAATGATTCTCCATTACTTCCTCCTTGAACAATAAAACCAACGAACTTTACTTGCGCCACACCATCATATCATATCATCCGATTCCGATTCCCATCCCGATTCCGACAGTCTCCCTTCCCTAAGTTCGTTTTACTATCGTGATTCGTGAACCTGCATATCAACGTTCAACACCACGGAACATATAAAACCTTGAACCTTGCGCGAACAATAACCAAGGATCGGAGGAAGCCAGTCTTCCGAGTACGCGTACAATCTCCGATGTACATATGCTCAACGTTCAGGTACCATAGGGTCGTCTCCACTCGAGAAACTATGCCGGAGCTGGTGGTAAACCGGCTGGTACGCGCTGTAACAGGACTCGGTGAACTTGAGCGGTCGAATGCCCAGCTTCCTTCTTGTGGCAAGAAGAGTCCGGAGAACAGGAAGACTTTGAGGCAGTCAGACAGATTCTGTCACTGTCAAAGTCGAAGGTCTGTCTACCCCATTGTCCATCTTCCGGCTCGATCTATGCGCTTCTTTGCCTCGTTGCAAGTGTGGATGTCACGGATCGGCAGAAAGTTGTTGTCAAGCGCTCGGAGACTCGTCCTACCGATGATCGATGATGCATATGATGGGTAACATACCTCTCGGAATAGTCCAAGAAGAGATAGAATTTACTTTGAAAGCCGAGTGCAGAAAACTGGCCTGTTCCGAGTTCAATGGGGCAGGTTGCGAGGTAAAGCAGACTAGGTGGAGGTTCAGTTTATCCAAGTAGTAAGTAACTCCTGGAGAACGTTTACCAGCCTCCGTCCCTATCACTATGCCACTCAACGGCTCCATCATCGTCCATTCAAAAAGCCGGGTATATGTGTAGGATAGAGACTGTTGCCAACGACTAAAAGACTGTGAGAGCATCGCTAAAAGTCTAAATGATGCAGTGCCTTCCAGTGCTGGTCAGCAGAAAAGAGCGAGAGCGCTCAAAGCAGCTAGTTTCCTTTTCCTTCGAGACAGCCCAGTAGTAAGAACGACGAACGACGAACACGACTTGTTCCGCAAAAAAGACCCAAAATGCCCCCAATGAAAGCATGGAAAAAGAAGTTGATTCTCAACCTTCAACGTGGGCGCCGTCGGGCTAATGGCGATGGCGCTGGCGCTGACGCGCCGCCACGGAAAAAGCAAAGGACGAGTGAAGAGGGCAAAGAAAACGTGAGTAATAACTTGAAAATCGTCCAAGGGTTGCAGCAGCTGACGACGTAGTCAAGTCCTTCGTCGATGCTCCTGCTCCTGCTCCTGCTCGTTCTGAAGGACCGGTTGAACCGTCTTTTAAACCATCGAAACGTCAGGTCAAAGACCGACCGAAAGAACCTAGCCCAGGCCCATCATTCCACAAGTTTCAGTGTGCAGGAGAGCGCGATACCTTCAAATCCATTGGAGGGAATCCAGAGGCCAAGAACTATGTATGGGATTTGAACGTCGAGGACCACGGAGTCTCCCGCAGAGTATTCTAGCCGATTTAGAGAACGACGGGCTGCGAAACTTGACAGAAAGCGAGCCACTTGCTTTAGTCTTCGACTGCTATCCTTCTGGGAAGTGAAACGTAGTGACACTAGCACGACGGAAACCCCATCATCACCCCTAGATTCTTATTCACCTCCTAGTACTTGTACCTGATTCCCACTACGCCGCTGCGCGACTTCCACGTACGCGACCCTCGAAGCTTATGATAGCGCAGCGTCTGGAGTTTGTGATTTGAAAGTAAAGATTAGGAGGGCTAAATGGAAATGGAACCGTTTCTACAGATACAAGTGGGTACAACAGGTCGTATCGTAAAAGGTCATCCAAGAGGGGAAAAAAGTGAGCTGAAGGCGTTCCAAGAAACCAAGAAAAGCAAAATGTGGGTAAGTCGGTAGGATAGAGGATTATTATAGCGAGGATTAGGCGTGGTCGTGAGGAGACGTTAGTTGTGGTTGATCTTCATCTCTACAGGCAATCGTGTAAGTATCCCAACCGACGCGTCTTTAGATGGGATAAGTGACATACTCTGTGTTGAATATTCCTTCTTCGCCGTTGAAAAGGAATAGATCATAGAAAAAGGCGGCAACCTGCGCGCCGAGAACCGGAGCAATAACTGGGCACCAAAGCCAGTATTGACTTCAAGGGTAAATCAGCTTCGAATTCAAAGCCTAGAAGCGATGGCGAAGTACTTACTTCCGGAAAGTGAACACTTCTCTACCGTACCCGACCATGGCGGTCATGATCCGCGGACCGAGGTCTCGAGCAGGGTTGATGGCATAACCTGGAGGATCGAAATGGTCGGTAAGATCAAGACGCGCCTGAAGAAGCGTTGAATTGCTTACCAGTCTGAACACCCAAGGCTGCACCAATACCGAGAATCAGCATGAATAAAACGAGTGGTGCGAGTCCAGGTGGAGGTGGGGTGTTCTGCCTATCGGTCATTGCCAACACGACAAGCATCAAGATGACGGTGCCGAGGAATTCATCAAAGAAGGCTGATACATTCGTCATATAGTCGAGCTGTGCGACATCGACACATGAGCAAGCGTCCAACGAGACAACACACCAAACAAAGAAACTCACAGCATAAGTGGCAAACAAACTCCCAGTCTTGACAGTCCGAATGCCTCTCCCACCCTCAAAGATATCAATCGCATGGAAGTAGTTCGCATATGTAATCGCAGCACCAATGATACCCCCCATCAATTGGGCAAAAATATACACAGGAACCTTCTTCCACGGAAAGCCGCGCCAGGTGGCCAGTGCTAGCGTGACCTGCGATCGTGTGTGTCACTTACGTCACTGGGAGCTGGAAATAGACGGAAGGGCTTACAGCCGGATTTAAATGTCCACCAGAGATACCACCTGATACATACACACCCATGGCTACACCAACTGCCCAGCCAAAGTTTAGCGAGAGATAGTCCTAGGGGGCGATGGGTCAATAAATTTCGCGACGAAGAAGGGAATAGCATACGCCTTTTGGTGTGGCCGAAACGCCCGTATTCGAAGATAAAACGACCTGGCAGTCGACAGCAGTCCCAAAGATGACGAGAATCATGACGCCAGCGAATTCGGCCATGGGTTCTCGAATCATTTGTCTATGAATCGCGGAAAAGGCACCGATACCACAAAGGCGGGTCCATGATAAGCGTCGACTCCACTCGATCGAGTATGTCTGGCACGAACCTGTGTCTCCACCACCTACTAGGATGTAGAGGATTTTTGCCCGACGTCCTCACCCTTGGATGAGGCGACGCCAACGCAGGTTGGCAGGATTTGTCTTGTGTCGGCGACTCCAAGCTCATCGCCTGGGCAGAGGAGACCTCTAGATGCGTAGTACTTGAATTTCTTGATTTCGCCATTGCGAACGACGCGTTTTTTGATAGATGTGTGGTTTAGCGGTACACTGGAGGAGCCCGGAGCGGTAGACCAACTGGCGGGAGAGGATAGCAGCCTTCTTTGGTCGGGT
This sequence comes from Pleurotus salmoneostramineus, assembly GCA_002583695.1. Lineage (NCBI taxonomy): Eukaryota > Fungi > Basidiomycota > Agaricomycetes > Agaricales > Pleurotaceae > Pleurotus > Pleurotus salmoneostramineus. The sequence goes on from BEWF01000190.1 coordinate 46,234, forward strand.
AAAGCGACACCGGTGAGGAGAAGGATGAGAAAAAGACGAGGGGGGTCAGCTGGGTCCCAATATATAGGCGGGTGGGGAGAAGGTCCGACCAGCCATACTTGCACCTCTGGCGGATGCTGACATCAGCTGGATTGGGTCTGTTGCTTGTTGCGTGAAGATTCCATGCGCGCGGTCGAACTCGTAACTGGAGAAAAAATAATAACGTCAAAGCTAGACTGCCCTCGAACTTGCTTTTTTGATGAAGTTTGGACCCGTTATGCCGTATCTTCGTACCGCAATCACCTCATACGGAGTACTCGTGACCAATAAGAAGCATCAACCCCTTGTGTAGAGGACACATCGAGTAACAGCCAGGCGTGAAGAAGATGAAAAAGCAGGGACCGCGTTCCCATCCGTAGAACGCAAGATAATTTCGCTTCCACCGGGATATCATTTTGACTACAAATCATTCATGATGTCAAGTCGAAGTCAAGCCACTGTCGAGTAAGGATGCTTTCTGGTGTAAAAAGGCATCCGTTGAATTAGAAGGCAGAGAAGATCATGCATGGGTGCAGAGAGTATCTGCAATCGGACAGGTGCGCTCTAAGAGAGAGTTTTCCGGAACTTCCGGGGTTGCTGAATTTGCCCGGAATCTAGCAAATGGGTGACGATGAGACCCGCATAGCGGCGTTCTAAGTCCTTGAAGCTGGTGAAAAAAACCAGAGGTAGATGAAAGGGAAATGAACTTCGTCTTGGCATCCACCGCTCAGGATCCTCAAGTCAGGGGTCCCTAGGAGCGCTTCAAAGGCTCGAAAAGCCAGTCGACACTACCACGGAACGCGTAGGTATCTCTATGGGGCTCTTTGAAGAGCGCACTAGTCAAATAATGCACAGTTTGAAGAGCATCGCCAACGCAGTAAGTATGCACGGTCAAGCAGCCTGACCAGCTGGTCAAGGGCACGCAAAAAATCTTCCACTTTTTAAAATGAATTCATTTAGGCAGACGCCCTGCCAAAATGAATGATGCCGACGGTGTTAAGGTACATGTAACTTTTACGTGTATCGCGACGCGATCATGATTCATGGATCGGAATTGCCATCTATGTAGGCTATTGTCTAAACGTAGGCGATCGGTTGCCAGCAACAGTGTCGAGAAAGAGAAAAACGTGGTGTTTCCGGAGCATGTTGCGTATGTTTTCTATGACATGTCAACATGTCAACTGCGGATCGAAAACATACCTACATATATTCAGTTGACGAGCCTGAGGTGCAGGGGAGTGACTCACTAGGAATCCCATGGACCTTCGGAGAACTTGGAGTCGTTGGTGCGAGTCGTACGTAGCGAAGGAACTTCAAGGATGGATATTGTACAATGAAGCGCACGCAAAACGCCTGTGGTGGAGTCGTATACTTTCCGGGGTTCCTTCCAGGTTATCCACGAAGAGTCTATGAACGATTTGTCGTCGAGGGTCGTGTAAAGTGGAGTAGATGCTTAAAATTCAAGCTTCAAGCTTTAAGGGTTGTGGAGTTGTGCCTTCGAGGATATATGTCCGTTGCGCACCACAGGAGAATAGCCAGTTTGTGGGGATGAGCTATCAATCAAGCTTCAAGCTTCACGGGATCCATCAGGGACAGGTGCTGCGAGACGTACAACGGACAGTGACTCGGAGCAAAGTTCCAAGGAGTGATTCTAAGCTTGTAAGCATTGGAGACAGATGTACGTTGCAGACGATAAGCTTGAAGTGGGCCACCAGCTCCAACATTCGACTTTCGAGAGTTACTTAGCATTGCCCCATAGAATCCATGGAAGTGCTAGAAACACAAGAAACGTTGCGAGTACTTGGCGGAGGCCGTAATCCTTCGAAGATGCAGAGATGAGCCAAGCCCCACGCATGGTGGTGGAGTACAACAAGCCTGAGCCATTACCACACATCCTTCGATTCGTTTCGAAGACAATGAAGGAGTTCCGATGATGTGCATGTTTCCTGGGCCAAGATGCTTGCCTGAGCGCGAACAGGTCGTCTGGAGCCAGAACCAAAGGTAGCTTGCGAGGTTGAAGAAACTACCGGAGTTGCTTGATTCACCCGCAGCGACCAGAGATATCATCAATACCTGGCTTTCCTAGTAACTTCGATTGATAGTAGCCAATAGAGAGAGCCGAATTCTCAGCGTGCGTGATGGAGGCAGCACTGCAAAGTTGATGGGAGAAGCAGTTGATGGTGAAAGTCAGAAGTCGGTGCTAGCACTTTCGCACGCAAAGTGATGCAGAACCCTGCCATTCCAGTATCCTTGAGCAGTTCCTTCGTTCAGCCATGCCCCAGGTGAGTTCCTCGCTGCACATTCCATCATCGCAGAGCTCAGATTTTCGCAATGCAACAGTTATTACTCAGACGGTCACTGAAAGACCATCGCGTACTCCCGAACCTTCCTACGGAAATATGGCTTCAAATCACTTCCTACCTGTCCGAAGAGGACATAAGGGAGCTTTACTTCTTGAATAACGTCTTCTACCAGCAAGCAATGGACATACGATACAGAGAATTCGTTGTTTCCGAGGGCATGAGTATGTCTCAGCTGCTTTGCTTGAGGTAAGTCCGCCCAGCTGGTCCACAAATTTCGTACTATTTCCGCTGACTTACCCGCGTATTCCCATTCTCTCAGCAACATGCCATCCTTGGCTGCTCGTGTCAAGAACCTGGACATCGATCTACGAGCCCTGGCAGAGCACGCTGACGTCAAGACAACGTGGTTGGATCGTTTGGAATCCGCGCTGCACCTTCCTTCCCGCGGGAAACCCTGTGGCACTGTCGAAGACGCGTCCTCTGTCTTTGTAGAGGGCTTGGAATTCGCCACTGCCGTGAGGCAGTGCCATCTACGCGTTGAATCTGAAGAGGTTCTGCGTACTACCCTGGCCAACTTGCGTAGGCTGTGGAATATCCTCCATGGACGCGTGGAGACTCTTGCGCTGGATGTTTACTCGGAAGGCGTTGATTTCGTGTCGCAGACGCTTGATGATTTATCATGCATCAAACACCTCTCTGTAAACCTCAGGGACGAGCATTCTGCTTCCAAGTCATGGGACGCCGTTTCCACGAGCAGTCTTGCTAGGTTGTTTAACAATGCATCGGACAACTTGGAGATGTTGTCCTTGAAGTCATCCTTCGTGACGTCTATACCATGGCTGCGCTTGTCTCTGAATAACCTATGTAAGTCAACCACATGTCGCCCCGTCGATCCAAGCGCTCACTCACTTTCCTCTAGCACCCATACCTACACTCAAAAGAATCCATCTCGACATCCCTTACGATGATATCACAGGAACCGCCGCCTCCCATTTCATCAATTCCCATCCTCTCATCGAAGAACTAACACTCATACCCTACTTTTCCATCCACTCAGACCTGACACCCATCTCCTCCATCAACCTCCCAAATCTTCGCAAACTCACCCTCCGACTCAACCTCCAACCCAGGCAATATTTCCGTTTCTGGGGCGGTCTCCTCAATTTCGCTCAGCTCACCCACCTTAGCATCTACAGCTCCGTTCATTCGAAGAATCGAATCCTCATCGTATGCGAGGCGTTCATGCATTCTGGGATCGGCAACCAACTACGATACCTCACTTTTGATACCCCATTGATACCCTACTGGCTCTTTGATAACATCGTCCCTGCCTTTCCACAGTTACATTCTCTCTATATTCGAGCTAAATATCTTGCTGCGGATAATGACGGAACGTCATGGGATCTGGTCAGTTCCTCGGTTATCGTCTTCCTCATATCGCGCTTTCAACTGATGCACGATCTCGAACAGGACCTCTTCGAATCACATATGACCGCCAGACAATACCCACAGTGGACACTCCACGATCTCACTATCATCCAGCATGGAGACGACGCGTCCCAAAGCATCAGGGGCTCCTCGTTTGAAGCCATGGAAATTGCATCAAGGTCAATACCAAGCGTTCAAAGCTTTTGTGGATGGGGTACCAAAGATCCCTCATTCGCGAACAAACATGTCGCCTGGAGAATTTAAGCATTAATGTATGGATATGTATATAATGTATGGTGGTGGTGATAGTGCCACGGTATTTGCTACGTAGCTCTTGAACAAGAAAAGGAAGTTATGGCCTCCAGACTCGATGGACTTCCTAGATGGGCGGCGTGCCTTCAGAATTCTGTATCTTCCCTTGGATGGTGTCCATAACACTTTTCCTAAACTCCCTACAAAATTCGTCGTCGAATGAGTGACACCAATAACGATCTAGGGAGTAACTCACTCAAAAGCAGCCATTTGTTCTTGATGCTGCGTCCTTTCGATTTGATATGCCTGATCCAGGCGGTCGTATTGTCGACGGAGATGGTCATATCTCAGCTCGAGGCTTTCATATAGCAAGCGTTCAGTGCTAATTTTGGGAGGTCCCGTTGGAAGGTGGCAGCCGAAAGCCACTGGTGAACTGGGGAGGGTTGCTCTGTTCGAGGTGGTCGAGGTTGAAGCTGAGGCTGTCGCAGCATTCTTGCCTACCGATGTGGTCGCCGTTGACGACTTTAGAATCGACCCGGCCGGAAGGGGGTTGGGGTTGACTACGCGAGGGAAGACGGTGGCAGCCTCGATGCCCTTTGCTGCGCTGGTCGATTGAGATCGATTAGGGACCTGTAGTTTCATTTCGTTCAAAGAGCGTTCAGATGATCGGCCGGAAGTATCATCAACAGGATGTGAGGTTGGCTGGGCCGCGGTTGCGGTTGATACTACAGGCAAGAGAGGTCGAGCCGAGATAAGAGGGAGTGGTACAGGTACGTCCACGTTGAGAGGTAAGGTAACTGTCGACAAATTCAAAGTCGACTTGGTGGTCCCAGCGGGAGGGTTGAAGGTGATTGGACGGGGGACGGTAGAAACAGCCTCGGTGCTCTTCGGTTCTTCAGTCGTCGCTTGGTCAGGAATCGGAACCTTTGCTTCACTTGGGGAAGAAATGTGAGGGCCTGTAGAACTGGACGGGACATCAGGAAGGCGTGGCTGAGCCGCGGGTGATTCTGCAAGTGGGAGAGAACTAGGAAGCTTTTCAGCCGACACGGTCGCACTGGAAGGGATCACCGTAGGCGTCGCTGTAGTTGGGTCGGCCTCGGGCGCCTTGGATGCCAATACGACATTGCCGAAAATGGCACGTCGAATCATAGGTCGAATTGCCGGAACTTGGGCAGGGTCTGAGCTAGAGCTTTTATCGCTACTAGCTCCTTCTCGGTTTCCAACGCTAGAAGTCGGATCTGGCGATTCCATGCGTACATCATCGGGAGACTTTCTCTTCCTGAAACCGAGGAACGAGGCGGAGGAACTTGGCCCAAGGGAGCTTTTTCCGAAAGCGACACTTGAGTCAGTTGTCGATTGGGGCTTGATGAATTCACGAGAGGCGGAGGCAGCGGCGGCGGTGAACAAGGGCTTCGTTGCAATGTCCAGAGGGTTTGGCTGGCTGGCAGGGTGTCCTATCGTCGGGTCGGGAACTTGCACAATACGAGCGGAAGTAGTAGTTGATGACAAAGAGGACGCATGAGGGTCCGACGGTGTGGGCGCGATCATTATCTGCTGCAAGATGTAAACGTCCCCGGAGTCGGTGCCCCGACCACGATCATGGCCACGGGATCCACGCTCGAAGCATACGTTCGACAACCCTGATATTGAAGCCAAAGAACATTGAGAGGCACGAAAGAAAGATATATTAGAGCTATACCTGAATGAAAGTCGGCACTACGAGCCAGATGAACTAAATCTTGTTGGACTAATAAATGGATTAACGGGTGCGTTGAAGTCCCACAAAGCGGTTTTCCTTACCAAGTTCGAGGAGGCGACGACGCTTAGCTGGACGAGTCAAGCGTTCAAGTGCCTGCCTGTCAAGTTCAAGTTCACGTTCGTCCTCGGAGTCAGAATCAGAAGCAGGTGCTCTGAAAGCCTGTCAATAAATGGGTGTGAATTAGGATGGGGATGGTAGCGGAGAAGTATATAAGTACGTTACCATTGATTCGTTCACGCAGACGGCACGCGAATTCTTCAGAAAGGTACGGGAGGCTGAAGGATACCGTGCTTCTGTTGGTATAAATACGAGAAGACATGATGTACACATGAGGCCCCCACACTGACAGAAAAGGCCAGCGGGTCAAAGCAGCACATAGCAGGTACTAGAGTGGTCGCCCTATGATGGGGCCGTAGTCTTTGTGTTTATTCCGCAGCTGTACGAAGATCGGGAGAACACTGATAGAAAGGTGAAAGGTTCTTTCATTGAGGCAGTCTCAACTTCCAATGTGTGTTAGTTTGGAATTTTGTTGCGAGAAAGGTGTGGCCCTCGGCGGCCCCGGATCGACGTAAGAACTTTGAGATGGCATTGACGTCGTGACCGTCTAAACCAAGGCTGAACTTAGACGCCGAGAGCCGAAAAGGACTTCTCCTAATGTCAATCAGGAGGGATGACCCACATCCATCCCCCACTGTTTTCGATCGAGTAGTTGTAAGATGGAGTAGGATGAGCACTAAGTTCTGTCTGCGATAAGCTTAGACAACGGGTGGCGAGGTTATACAGCTATAAGCCTATTATTTATGAACCTTTTGGTCTCTGAGCGACGCCAATTGTTCCCTGTAATAGGCGGTCAGTGTACTGAGTATGATGATCGATGGGGCGGCAATAAACTCACTCTAGCGCTGCCACACGACATTTCTGATAGCCTACATCATGTATATACCTCTCCTTAAGCCTGGTGTACCTCATTTGCAGTTACAAGTATTGCTGGGAGAGATCACGGTATTTATTTGTAGACTCGATGGGGGTTTCCGGGTTTTTTGGTGCAAGGTCAGCACCAGATACGAGAGATCCTTGCGAAGATCCAGAAAGAATTGCATTCGCAGCCTGACGGGCGGCGGCAATTTGCGCCAGTTCTGTCTCTGCTCCAAGTAAACCACGGTGAACTGTCAGATGTGGAAGAGGTCGAGTAATGTGGATTCGCCATCGCTTCACAGTGTGATGGCGAGGAGAGAAAGTGTGAGACGAACAGCTGGTGCCAAGTTAGGCCTTAGGCCTTAGCTCCTATTGCTAGGGGGATTTCGAAGCCAACAATACTCCTGTTTGTCTGGGTCCCCAGAAGGTAGTGTTGGTGTAATGGGGCATTGATGTTCATTCCGCAGGTGTACCGTGAGTTCGTCGACGCCCGGTCGATGCACCTACGAGAATCCGATGATCAAGGGTATCAAGGACACTCCAACAACCCTCCGCCATTCCTCGATATACACAAGAAATTGGAGTAAAAATGGAATACGATAGTATTAATCTACCTACGCTACGATTAGGCCAATAATGGCAAGATAATAGATAATGCAGTTTTAGACCGATTCCTTCTGCTCCCCCTTTCCCCTGAGGAACTGAAGCTCTTCCCTGGAATGAAGGAGTTAGGCGGGTTACCAAGTTGGAGAAAGTCAACGAAGAAACGTACCGTAAAGTCGCTACACGACCTCGCTGAAATGCTACATCTCGTTCATATGCACTCTTGAGGTTCTCATACCTCGTACACAGGTTGCTGTACCGTTCCAAAAGGTCACGGTGCTTGTCTGCAAGCTCGGCGGATGGGGCCTGCGTGGAAATTGAAGAGCGTACGCCGCAAGATGCGTCTTGAGTCGCTTCTGAGCGTGCGGGAGTCGATACGACCGGCGGTGGCCTGGGATCTTTCGACAGTTGAGGCCGAGGTTCTACTGCGGCGGTGGTTTGATTCGGCGAACCGTGCTGTACTTGGGCTGGAGGTGGGATAGGCTGAGAAGGACGACTTCGCTTCGGAGGGGGTTTCACCTCCTGAGGCACTTCCATATCCTCCCTCTTTCGAATACCAAGGACACTACCAGTAGGGGGAGCTTTCAAAGTCACTTGAGTTACTTCCGTCGTTTCCGTGCCCACGATGAGAGGTGTAGATGTCGGGGAACGCTTAATGACTGTTGGGGATGTCGGGGAGACTGGGGCTCTCGACGAAGCAACTCCAGGGCGGACAAAGCGAGTCGAGCCTTCTCCTGCTGTGGAATGGGACGATTGAACTTCGACGGGCAATTGTAAGGCTTGGGCTGGAGGTTTAATCGCATCCGCTTTTTGACGTGGATGAACTTGTGGAACACCCCCACGGCCACGACTTCGGCCTCGACCATTAAATTTGTTGGATCGCTTTCCTCCTGAGCTCGAGTAGATAAGGGAGTTGAAGAAATTGTTCTGGTTCAGAAACTTACCTCGCTGTTGGGGTTTCTGGGAATCAAGCTGACGCCCATAACGAGCCATCGCAGCCACTGCAAAATTTACTGGGGAACTGATAATAAGCGACGGACCCGCAGGAGTGGGCGGTGTCTCTTACGGTCTGCAAGTGAGGCCTGTTGTCTTTGGTAGAGACGCTCCTCGAAGTAATTCTTTGGGACAGGCGCCGCCTAAGATACATGCATCAAATTCTGACCGTCGCAGACAGAGAGAGGGGATGTCGTAGTCACCATGACTCCTGAGCGACGATTGTGCGGCTTTGCTCAGTCAAAGTTATTAACGTTAACGCTGAAGGGTAGGAAAGGATGTCGGAGAGGACACAGTTGACGGTGGGGAAGAGGGGGTAAGGAGATAAGAAGGCTAGTACCTCAGCTCCTATAGTAGTCAAGAGCAGATAGGTTGAAAATTTGAAGTCCGTGATAATACCGCTCTGTCGTCAAGCTAACTTCTGCTTAGCGTCGAGCCTATGGATGGCTTCGTCGGCACAGAGAATATCGTCCTTTCAGTCTCAATGATAGCAATGCCCTCCCTACCAGAGATGCGGAAAGGTGAGACCAGCAAGTGTCCCTGCGGCCCCTGACTGTGAGCGTCTGATTGAGCGTCTATGAAGTGGATGAGTCCGAAGTCCGGACGTTCTCCTCCGTAATTGCGTCCACGCCATGTCCGTCGTCCCACCAAGCAGGAGAGCGATACTGAACCTTTACTCGACAACACTTCGCACGTCGAACTCATTCAGTTCGTACAATTTCCGCAATTACTTTCTGCGACGTGCGAAAGACACCTTCCGAACGATTCAGGTGGGTTTCCTTGACATGCACAATTTCAGTTCACTTATTGACCATTGAACATTCTATCCACGTACTTTTGGCCTCGCATCCGCCTTCCCATCGACCGATAATCGACGTGCGTAGAATGAGTCAGATCCTGCCAAAATCCAAACACTTTACAATGAGGCAGTAGCGGACCTCGCCGTTCTCAAGCGCAGCGCGGCAGTAAACCAACTTTACGGAGGATGGAAGCTCGCCATTGAAGGCCAGCCGAAGGAACCAGAGGCAGTTTTGGAACGGTCAGATTCATGAAGACGCGACACGGTGAAGAAAGGAGTTTCCGGAGTGGAGTTTTGTGATTTCTGGCTAGCCATTACAATATATGATCTCGAAGGGATTAGATAGGTGCTTGTAGATGGAAAGGAGAGAAGAACTTCAACTTGAGCCTTTTGGCCCTCCCCGACCTAGCCATTCTGACCATGACTTCGACTGTTTTGTTGGCGAAGGCGCGTTTGCTGAGTTTTCTGCATCGACGAAAGCCATTTCTGCCCGATGAGCCTCCTCCGCGTCGCGCAATCTCTCCTCAAAGCCTCTGCGTTCCTCCTCGCGTTTCTCTTCGGCCCTTCTTATTCTCTCCTGTTCTTCCTCTGCTCTACTAGCCTGTAGATTCCTTGCGCCGAGCGTATATGTTCCACCAACCATAGCAGCGACGGTTAATCCTTGCGCGATGACACGGACGCGCAGCCATCGGTTAAACGAACGCGAATCCCCTTGTCTCATCTTGTACATGGCCGTGATGAGGGCAGCACAGGTTGCGAGCGTTCCTAAGGGGTTGAAGTCAATGGTTACCTGTAGATCTCTGGGCAGGTGGACGAACCTATCGGGACCCATGGATTCTGCTTGAATCTCCTAACCGCCTTCTCGCTGTAAGTCTCCGGGACGAACACTCTCTGAGGTTGTTCCATAGCCGTTGTGTGTGTGCAAGGTGGTATGTGGTGAGGAGGAGGTGGGGAGACCGTGAGAAGGGCGGAACGGGCCCAGGTTACTTCCTCCGGCCACCTTCTAGCCTGGTCGCCCCAGGAGGATGCGATTCCATTATTCCACTGCACCCGCTGTCAAGCTCGACGCACAGAAGATGCTCGTTATCATACTTCGAGGCTCTGTTCTGGTCGCCTGCTGCCTTTAGCGGTTACATTCAGCACTGCACACTCATCAGGACATTCTGTTTCTGATAGAAAACAAGCGACGAACAAAGATGGAATCCCCCAAAATTGGACTCCAAGAATGGCCATTTCTTCGCTGCACCTCTGCCTCGCAAAATATCACCGCGTTTGCTCCGTTCTAGCGCCTTGGGAGGCTTCGAGTTCGGCACTATGGTGCAGTCATGAGAATCACTACTTTCTTAGTTCTCCGATTACCAGGGAGATCCAGAAAGGGGGCCTTGGTGTGTCTGATGGGCATGTTTCAGAGAAGCTTTGTATTCCATATGGCTATTCGTGTCCATGATGTCTTCTCGCCGTGTCCCAAGCTTTTATCACTTATTAGAATCGCCACAATCAATGTCTTCGATTCGGCTTTCCCTCGCGATCCCCCAAGCTTCATTTTTACTGCTACCACTACCATGGTCGACTGGACTGGAAATGTAGAGCTCAAGAATACTCGAGGTAAGTATTGCATTTCGTGTCATATCCACGGGCTGGGAATCTGATGGTGTTTCCACGTAGCCTCTTACTCACAGCTGACCCACACTGTATTCGGTCTTTACCTGTCAGACCCTCTCCCAACTTGACAAGCAACCAATGCTCATGGGTTGCCTGTAGCTGCGAATGGTTGATCAATATCCAAGTGGATTGGCGGTTTTTCGTCTCAAGAAAGGAGCGCCTTCGCTGGCCTATGGTAAATTAAGGCATCAAAAACATGAATCCTCGCTCAACAAGTAGCAGATCTTGTATTTTGTCAACCGCTACTGTCTGCTTGTCGGACTCATCACCTCGTAAGTCTACTCGTTTCGTTCCCTTCCCTGTTCCCCAATTGACCACGAGGAACTTGTTAATAGCTTGGCCTTCATCAATTTTACATCGTATGTACCGTCGCGAAGTTCTCTGTCGGGTATTAACCGTTCATTCCCCGTCCAGGCCTCAAACCAACTGCCAGGCATGGTTCCTCGTCGACCAGGTGAGCAAACGACTTACTAGCACATAGGAAAAGGCTCATGTCTGCCAATCAAGACTTTCATTGATCTTTCTCTCGTATTGGCCACCGCTCTCTTCTCCTTGCGGATGTATGTTTCCCCTGCCAGATAGGATTTCCCATTGCTAAGACGCCGTCTCTCTAGCTCTGCGGCATGGGCCTACAATTACTATATGATGGCTACATTCATCGCGGCTAGTGCCGGACAGATATCTCTTCTCGTCGGTGGTGAGTCTTTTCAGTTTTCCTCGGTCGATCTGGTCTTTACCTTCCGATATAGGCATAGTGACTTCGGGCAAGTCGACATGGGTCAATGCACTCCCGTTGTTCGGTTGTGGTCTCCCGGACAAAGCACCTATTCTCGCCACCATCGCGTACATTTACTCCGCAGCACTTCAAGTTTCCCTCCTTCTCCTCTTCACGTACACGTATTTCCGTCGTTCTGGTTCGCCGCCCCGGGTTCACTATAGGGAGCCGTTATTCCTGGCTGCCGCGTGAGTGCCTTTTGTCTATTTATGCATTGACGTGGGAGCTTGACGTTTCGCCGTATGTTAGGTGTGTCGTTACTGTCGTGGCTGCGGTAGGTTATGTCCATTTCAGATGTCCAATGTCAAACTTAAAGCAACTCTTCTAGACCTTCAAGGGCCTGGCTTTGAACCCGACGATGTACACCATCGCGGACATTCCTGCTACTATCATATCTACGGTGAGTATCTCTCCCTTCCGGACATATCAAATCACCTAACGGTTGACGTTGATGCATCAGATCGCTGGTTGCCGAACTATCCTTTCGTGGCAAGGCATCCACATCGACGCCATGGATCGAGACTCCTCGAGTGGGGTCTCTAAATTCGTCGCTCCAAGCCAGACTTTCATGGAGAACACTTCATTTGCGTTCCAGCGTCATTCTCGTGCTCAGAGAATCAATGTTGATATCGGCATGTTGAAGGGGTATCAGGATCAGGCAAAGACCCAGTCTCCTACTGGCGTCTCTCCTACGTCTCCGGCGTCATTCAACTCGGATGTCGGGTACACGACGAATGCTTTACCGTATGCGTTCAAACCTGCACCACCGTTGGATGAAGAATAGAAGGGATTCGTTTTGGCTTCATTCGTTGCGCCGGACACTCATTTTTTTGATGTGGACTTTTGATCCATAGATTTCTTGTTTGCAACTTCTTGGACTGCCTGAAATCAAACCAAATGCTGTCAAATAGTTCTATATCTCTTCGAGGAACCCCTTGATCGCGAACAGTCGAGCTCTCGGGACGACGGTGAACTCGGACAGAGCTCCTAGCACAGATGATGATAATGTGGCTACGGGGAAAGCATACACTTTCGTGGATCGGGGTGTTCCTTTGACTGTTGAACTTGATTGGCTCATATGCTGATGCGAGTGCTCCAGGTCCGCGAACAAGACCAGCCCTGCGGTTGGTAACTGGTAACATTGACCATGCAATCAGAACCAAGCTGCCTGTTCGTTCTCGGCGTATGTCTTTCATGGCACGGAGAACGAATTATACCGTCATTGCGAGTTGTTTGACCCCCTCTCTTCCGCCGCTAGGTTTCGATAGCGGTCAAAGCCAGTGTTACCCTCTGCCCTCCTTCTCACCACACGTCCTAAAACTACGGCATCAGAAAGGGGGTTGATGTGATCCCATCCCTCGATATCAACTGGAAGACAACCTGCGTTCTGTTCATCTTTCTAATCCTCATTCCATCTGTTGGGGGCGTATGCTCTCTCATCTTCATTTTCTCTTAAAGTTGAGCAAGCATATGAATCACTGTCATTTCTTCCCCCCTTCAAGCTTCAGCTCTCTAGAGATGTCTTTACTGGCATATGATCGTATTCTTCACGCGTTGTCTGGCTTATATATGTGAGTCTTGCGGCTTCGATTACGCTTTGAACTCACCGGGCGCTCATTATAGTTGGGAATGGATCCAATCATGCAGTGATGATCGGAAATACCTGAGCAGCTCGAAGCGATCATGGGCAATGGTATGTTTCTCCGTGGTCCTCCACGATTGTGACATCTCACTATCTACATGCGTAGACTTTTAACTTCGTGAATAGATACTTACTCCTCTTCGGCATCATTGCGAGGTCCGTCTCTTCAAGTTGTATCTTTCAACATGACACAAGCAACTGATCGTTGTCCTCTGACAGTTTGGGAGAGTTTGACATTTCTCAGACTGAGTATGCGCTTTTCACTGCAATGGAACTACGCTGACTTTGATTGAGATCTACGAACTGTCGAGCATGGTATACGGCAACCTTGGTAAGCAACCTCAACTCCTGAACCTTCCAAAACCTCTTATTAATCCTTGTAGACTTTCCTCCTCGGCTCAATCGTGCTTGCGAACCTAGCCTTCGCGCTGAGAGTGTAGGCGCAACCCCACGTATATCTTCTCAGGTAGACATCTTATCTTTTCCTAGTATCACCGCGTGGAATCGACACAACTACATCACCGTCCCTACAATTGCACTCTTCATTGGGACCACGATGGTTTTCTTTGCTTGTGAGACCACATGAAGCTTTGACTCATCGTATGCCACTAACTGCTCTATTCTACGTGCCAAGATATTCCTTTCGGTGACCGCGAACTTGGATGGTCAGTTGAACTTGGATGTAACGGTGTTAGCCCCTCAAGTGCCTCCTTTTTCTTCTGGGCGTTTCTGTCCTCGACATCTTTCACTTGCGTCTTACTTGTCTTGCTCCTTGCGAGATATGCCACATCCTCCAGAGACAACGTTCCTCAGCGTAAACCATGGGAAATACTATATCTCGCTCTGAAGTGCGTCCATCCTTTGCATACCAGCTTCCTGTTCCAACATCTCAATCGCGCTTCTTCTGTAGCACCGCCATCAATGGGACGTTTTGCGTAACTCTCTACATGCTATTAGACGACCCCGACACTGATTTATCCAATCGAACCAGATACTACTACGATCAGGTAGCGTGAAGCCTGAAGTGATCACACCAATTACCATCTTGTGTTCAGCAGTCACTTCAACGGTGTGTATTAACTTCCAAAGTCAGTCCATCGGGCGTTCAATCGGAGCCCTTTCCAGATATCGGCGAGCCGCATGACTTTTATAGAAGAAGATGATGTGGTTAGTAGAAATGCCGCCGACGTCGCGAGTGTCACCACCGACGGAACTTCTCGTCCTTTCGCACCAAGTCAATCCTTCATGAAAGGTTATATGTCTCCATTCAGGAGAAACCTTGGTCGTAAAGATCCTCCGTTTAAGAACGCTAGATACTCAACAGACAAACCATTTCGTCGGCTTTCCTCGCTCCCTTCCATGACTGGCTCACGCCGAGTATCAGGACCCTCGTCCATTGACATCCCTACATGCATCGACCCTCCTACTAGCTCTTCGGGTAGTCGAACTTCTTGTACGCCTTCCACTCAAGCCGAGTATCCAGTCGGGGGCACCATGATCTACGGGGACGTATATGATGAAGAAGCAAAGATTTAATGTGTCTCATGACCAGGGATAGACAGGTCCGGATATATCATGTACCTATTGCCAACCTGTCAAACGCACCATAGCCATTTCTGCCTCCGTCTCAATGCACTTGACCACTTTTGAATTCCTCGGTTGTATGCGACACTTGAAGCTCACGGGCCTGGAATTGAACCCGTCGGTAAAATTCCACCGATCGGGTAACACTTCTCTCCCATCGCCGTCTAGCTCTGGTAGAATATCGAATCCCCAGAGTATTCGCGCCATATTCATGAAGATAGAGTTCCTAGCTAGATGCATGCCGGGGCATATTCTTCGGCCGAATCCGAAAGGGAGATCGAAGTCTTTCAAGCGAGGGTTAGATGTCTCGAGGAAACGCTCAGGTCGGAATGTATCTGGATCGGGAAACATCTCCGGGTCGTGCAGAATTCCTCTGGATCGGAAATGAGAGGCTGACGTGACAGATAGCAAGGATTAGCTCACGATAAGTTTGCAAAGATGGTTGAACCTTTTGGGATATAGCTACGATAACTGAATACCATCTCAAGGGTGGAGGGACGGTAGAACTTACTATCCGTGATATTCATCGTCGACGGTGACAGCGTGAGGAGTACCTCCCAGAACAGCAACGGGCCTCCACCTAACGTGTAATCTCAAGTTCAAACAGAGTCCTCAGCACTGAGATGTGGTCATCATGCACTGACCGCAGAGTTTCATTCATGACAGCGGTGAGATAGGGCAAGTTTTCCTTGTCTTCAAATTCTGGCATCCGCTCTAGCCCAATAACATCATCGATCTCAAACTGTGCCTGCTTCATTACCGCAGGATAGTGAAGCATGGCAACTAGCAAGAAGTGAATGATATTTTCATCGTGAAAACCGAGACTTACGGAAGAAGGCGCTGAGAGTACTTGCGGTCTGCGATAGGATATTAACGAGCTAACGTTTAGGGTTTGAAGGGGCGTACCGTCTCAATTCCCGCACCGAAGGGGCTTGACACAGCATAGGCAATGTCCAGCTCATCCCAATCGTTCTTCTCACGGAGAGAAATGGTTTGAGAGGTCAAACAATCAATGAATGACCCATTATCCATGCGAGATTTGACGTCGTTATACAAGGACATGAGCAATGCGGTGTCGCGCTGCTTTTGCATCTCGGCTTCCTTTCGGAACCATTGAAGAGATCGCTACAGTTTAAACCATGAATTGGTAAAAGATGAAGGGAAAATGAGGGAATTAACGCACCGGGAGTCGCAGAAGCCACGGTACGGACTCTACGAGGTACTTTCCGGGAATGCTGCGTTAACTATGAGATAAGGAGGACATGACATGAAGGCAACACATCATACTTGACGCTGGAGGCAGCAAAGCAAGCATCTCAGCGTTGTGATCGGTCACGACGGTCACGGAGACGTAGAATTCATACCTGTTGAGATCTGTGAACTTGTTAGAGATATAGCGTTGTTTGGGAAAAGAGACATACATTCCATTGCTTTCATATTTTCCCGCACGATCCACTCATCAACGCTTTCCACACGCCGACCGTAGGTCACTGTGGTCACAACAGACGCTGAGTATCTGAAGGAAGGGTCAATTAGCTATTTATTACAACATCTTGTAGCAAAACACACCTTTGGATGTGTTTCTCAAAGTTCTGAGGATCGTCCAAAAGCTGCTTCATCATAACCTTAGACTCGAGCGATTGGATTGGCCTATAGTCATCCGACTTGCGGACATGAAACCCGGTGTGAAGAATCTGTAGTCATGAGAATTTCAGCGCTGAGAAGACAGAAATACGAGAGTAGGCAGAAACTTTTCTCCATCTTCTCCAAGCTTCGCCATTAGGGAGCATAAGACCTCTTCTGTTATCAGAAAGTATCTCACCACTACCTGAACTTTAGTCCCACACCAGGGTCGGATACTTAAAGCAAGACAGACCCCATGATGAACCTTGGGCGGCTGGAGTAGATATCCGACCGTTTCTCAAGGAGATCCCAGGCGGCTTGTGCTGTTCCAAGGACTATCAAAGGCAATTAGGACGAATACGGACATCGAGCAAGACGTATAGCTCACCAATAACAGGCGTTGAGCCCATAAACAACGAAACGACGGGGCCTGCACAAGTAAACGGGCATCAAGCAGGCCTTTCCGAGGGAGGATAAGAGTGATGAGCGACTCACCGTATTCTCGATTCCAGGCTTGAAACTTCCGCCATGGTTTGGACTTGGGCATCTGGTACGTGTTTCCAATGAACGGTAGCCCAAGAGGGCCGGGTGGCATAGCATTTCTCAGCCTGACCCATCGTAGCAGAAGAAAAGTACCAAGAGCAAGAGCAAGCGGCAATGCAAAAGTCATGGTAGAGCGTTTTGCTCGTTGGTTCCACGGGAAATGAGAGGCCGTGGGGTAAACTTAAGTACGTATGTTCCCTACGATCCCAATGCCCATGAGTCTCATGACCCAAGGCTTCTCTGCAGCTTCAGAAGTTGACCGGATTTAAGTTCACTCATGTGTAATCCAAGCTCGAAAGAAGTTAGGATAAAGTTGGAAAGAAAAGATGCCTAACGGACGGGCGCCAACGACGACTCCAGTGAGCGCTTGCACGGATTCCCCTGAATGGACGACCCTATCTGGTGACCCACATCTTCTCCGAAAGCCTCCTCCATGGCCTTTGTCAGACACACCCTTTGCTTAGACGGCCTCGCAAAATTTGATTGGCTGTATCGTGGTGATTGTTCACATGCTCAGTTACATCCTAGTCGCAGCTTTCCGCCAAGATGGTTCTGCCAATGAATATAAAATGGGCGGTGAACTGAACAATATCGATCGTACTCTTGCTGCTGCCTCTAGCTCGGTACAGCTACGCAATTTCGTTTACGATGGCCAGTCAAAAGAAGATGCAATATGGTAAAAAGCACGTTGTATCTCGTCTTCGTCGTACACTGATGGGGTCTTGCAGTCCGACTCGGGAAATCTGGATTGAAGGTATCCAGGATTATTTTGGGATGTATGTCGTACGGCTCCCCAGAGTGGCAAGGCTGGGTTCTTCCAGAGGAAGAAGCCCTCAAGCATCTCAAGTTCGCGTTCGTACCCCTGTTTTCAACGAATAATCATTGCACAAATTCTGACGCTATGGTGCAGGTATGATCATGGTATCCAGACCTTTGACACCGCCGACGTAAGTGACGCAAATCCGGTCCCACTTTATCGGCATCATACCACAGAGTTGCTAAATTGTGTTGTATGGCTGTTAGGTCTACTCGAACGGTGTGTCGGAGGTTATCCTTGGGAAGGCTATCAAGCAGTTTAACTTCCCTCGCGATGAAATCGTTGTGATGACCAAGGTAAAAAAGACTTGTGATGACGTTCAGTAACTTCGAATATATCCTGACCTGCCATATAGCTGTTTGGCGCCGTTGGTAAAGACCCCTCATTCCAGGGTATAGGTCCTTCCTACGAGGCTCTTAACCAGCTAGGGTGTGTGAACCAGTATGGTCTGAGTCGCAAGGTTAGTAGAATGAATCTCGCGTCTTCCCGCCTGCGACTTCTCACTCTCACTTAATCACAAACAGCACATCTTCGACGGGGTCAAGCACTCCTTGGAAAGGCTTCAGCTTGACTATATCGATGTTCTTCAATGTGGGGCGTCATTCTCGCCCGATGCATCACCCCGCTAACCCTTCGACATCAGGTCATCGCATCGATCCAGATACTGCTTTTGAGGAGACAGTTCGTAATTTGTTCATTCTCCCAACGCGGCTTTGCTGACCGTTTGTTCCAAGATGCAAGCCTTACACGACGTCGTTCAGGCTGGTTATGTGCGATACATTGGCATGAGTTCTTGCCACGCTTGGCAGTGTATGTACACCTTCCGATTCCTAGAAAGTATGAGACTTACGACCCTTGGGCTCCCTTAGTCCATGCCATGCAAAGTACGTTACCCTCTATTATATATACGACACACTTGCGACACACAGCTGACGCTTGAATGTATAGACTATGCTATCACGAACAAGTTGACGCCATTCATCTCAATGCAAAACCACTATAACCTCCTCTACCGAGAGGAAGAGCGAGAGATGTTCCCTACTCTGAAGGTATACGCTCCTCTGAATCGTTTATGACTTTTGTAACCAAGCTCTAATCTAGTTGTTTGGTGTCGGAGCGATTCCGTGGTCACCCTTGGCCAGAGGCCGACTCGCTCGCCCGCTAAGTAGCCAGACCGCTCGCCAGAGCACTGATTTGTACGATCCGTCGTTCCTTCCCAAGACCAAGGAAAGCTGACCCAATCCCAGGTGGTACTCCCTCTATGACAACGGTCCTGGGACGCCTGATATCATCAACCGGTAAGTTCCAGTTGCGCATGTCTATGGCATTAGCATGGCCCAAGTCTCTACCGCCTGGGCGTTATCCAAAGAAGGTATGCCGATAATTCATCTTCCGTAGGGATGAACTTGCTGAAATGAGTGCTTCTTCAAGGGCTGGCTGCCCCCATCGTTGGTGCAACGAGTCTTGATAACCTCACGGACATCATTGGTAAGGTTCCGCTCGAGTGCGGTTCACTGCAAGCTCTAACTGTGCCATCGCCAGGTGCGCTCGACGTGACACTTAGTCAAGAAGAGATCCAATTTCTTGAGGAACCTTATAAGCCTCAGCCTGTCTCTGGTCACTTTTAGCGTAGATTACAGTAGATAGTAGGCCTAGGATGATAAAAACGAAGACGCGTCGAATTGACAAACTTTGTGCCTGGTGGCCATCATCTTATCTTATCTTGTTTGGTTCCGTGCTTGGTGGCCAAATGATGATTCGCTGGTTTCCTTCGAACCCTGATGAGTCCTCGGTCGCGTTCCGACAACCTCAGCTCGTACTTTGACCGTAGCGCAAATGCTGTTAGGGAGTATGCAGACGTGTAAGTGCTCGTGTTTCGTTATTTGCTCGGACAGCGTTCACCGGAGTTCACCATGGTGTTTAGCCTCGAGCACAATTACGCTCGACCTGCTCTGGTAGTTGGATCAGCTTATTATGATCAGCATCCTATAATTTCGGTGAGTGTCACCTGTATCATAAACAGAGAATTCAGGCTTACTAGTACAATGGCAAGGTGTTCTTGGTGACCTTATTTTGCCTCAGCATCATCCCAGTCCTCACCTTCATGTGCGTCGCAACTTTCTTTTTGCGCTTAATGGTGCCAACGAACACGCGTTTTCGGTCTCTGTAGCGGCTTTTCCGTATTTGCGGGTGTCTCGCTTGCTTTGATTGCAATCTCAGGTGCGGTGGGGGCGTTCGTTTTTGTAGAGCTTCTGTTTGGTGAGTCTTGTGTTCGTGTTTCTCACAAATGTGTTCACTCTTTTCCAAGTTTCCATCTTCCTATGTGTCTTGATTGCGGTCGTTTGCTTCTCTGGACTCATGACGGGGTCAATCATCTCTCTATACGTCTTCATCCGACTGGCTGTCCTGGTTCGATACGAAGGGCGCTCGGGGTTGAAACTCTGGTTGCGAGAAATGAAGAGCCTATACGTCCAAGAACGTCACCCGGTTTCGCCTCCTGGTGAACCTCTTTATGAGGATGACACCAAGCATCACAAGACGCAGGCTAGTGCTCCGTCGATCTTTGCCGAGGAAGAGGACATCTACCTCAAGGACGAGGAGGAACCACCTCACGACCAGGACCCTACACCTCCCAGCGAGTTATAAATACCCCGTCTTTTAATCGTTCCTCCTTCCCTGCCTCTCGCTTCTCTGCCTCTCGGACCCTTTGCTAGTCATGTGTAATGGTAATTCAATAATGACTTCATCCTATGCTTCTCCACATTACCAGCCGGATGATCCACATCAACCGCTTTATGCCCGGGTTGTCTCCCGAAGCTGGCGTATGTGGCCATCTTTGGGACTGTTTCGGAGAATCTCTTGGCACCGCATACTGCGATCGTCACTGAACACCTGTGAATGGATGGCTTCCTTAAAATCTCCCGGCTGATTCCATCTGTTGGGTAGTCGCTGTGGATTACTCACCTTTACTTTCACAACCCTCAAAGCTCAGCACAGCACCGACACCTTCGACATGCCAGGTTTCTCGCTTCTCGCTTCTCTCGACGCTTGTTGTGATGGTATGACTATAACTATAAATCCGTTGCTCCCATCTGCCGACATTGCCCCGGCCAGCTTTTTCCGCTATTCGAACGGCTTCGCTTGACATAGACCGAGAAATAGCCCTTTGCTCGGTGGCACCACCTTTCGACGCGCATAGATCATTCGAAGCGACCATCGTCAGGATATATAACATACCACTCCTTAGTTTCTTGGCTTTCTAAAACGCCATGCTCAGGTTTACCTCCTTCGTTGTCGCTGGGCTCGCCTTGGCCTCTGGTGTCGTCGCCGTCGTGCCTGCTTGGGGACAGGTACGTGCTCCTTGTTCTTTGCATCGCGATCTACGTCTGACTTGGGAGGAGTATAGTGTGGAGGCATTGGTTGGTCTGGGGAGACTGAGTGTGCTTCAGGCCTCGTTTGCTCGAAGTTGAATGATTACTATTCGCAGTGCTTACAAGGGACTGCCGTCCCTTCGTCTACGGTCGTCACCAGTGCGCCAGGGTCCTCTGCACCTGGGTCGTCCGTGCCATCTGGTCCTTCATCGACTTCCACCGCCGTCGGTGGCTCAACAACGCTAGCACCTGGGTACTCCTTCATCCGTGCTGTCGTAAGTTACTCACAGTACCCCCTCGATCTCTATCTAAACTACTTTTAGGTCGACCCGAACTTCCATAAGTACCTTCGCGCAGAGGTCGCGTGGTCGGCGTCTCCAGCCGTTCTCGGTGAACCATCCGAGGCCGCTCAATTCCAGGTTACCAATGGCCAATTGATCCAAAATGCCAACGGTACACCGCTCTACGCTCACGTCGAAGATAAGACAGACCCTGCCGCTGTCAAACTTGCAGTGAGCTGGTCAACCACACCGGCCGCTACGGGAACCTTCATCTTCAGTGGTGATACTCTGGAATGGAGCAACCCAGCTGTTTCCCGCCCGCAAAACAACGTCAGTCATTTGGTGTTTCTTTCGGAATTCCTTGGCTCAATGAAATGCATTCGTAGGCTTGGCTTGTTTGCCCGGACGCTGCAGGAAATCGTCTCCTCTTCGTCAACTTGGGTCCTTACTCTTACAACACCCCTGCTGGATGTGCTGACCAGACCATCCATGCTTACACGGGTTCTACTGCCACAGCTTAAATTAATGCACCGTAGTGTACACCAAAATATAAATACTGCATTCTGGCAACGTATCGGGGTGTGCAAGGGATGGTAACGCGTGGTAAATTGATTGGCTGCCCGTTCGGCACGTAACGTTTTCCGCAATCACCTCGATGTCCAAAGCACCAGATTTACCGCAAGAGCTGGTCATGGCCATCTTCAAGCTCGCTGCGAGAAGCTGCAAATCCTCGTGCTTGGCCCTTTGTCGCGTCAATTCCGTGTGTTACAAGATGGCGCTGCCTTTGCTCTTTGGCACGCTCATCTTGACTCCCGATCTCACCTTCGACAAATTCCTGTCCATGAAATACAACCCACCGAAAGCAGCAGCTATTGGTGTCCCTCTGGGCGCGCTTGTGCGAAATATGTGGCTGGAAGATGAATGTGAAATGTTGTTCGAGATTGTCAGAGACGTCTGTCCGAACCTCGAGTGCATCGCGATGAACCAACCTACGCTGTGGAAACTGGAGAATTGGTGGTCTGTACTTGTGAAGACCCCTTGGGAGCGAGAAACTCTTCGGGTTGTCATTCACGATTCCAACCGCCTGTGGAGAATCATTGGACGATTCACGGAGCCGCATCCCCTGGTCGAAGTTGAACCGTTCTCGAGCCACATCACGCATCTCTACCTGGCCCATCCAGTCCCCTTCGACGAGCTCAATCTCAGTGTCTTTGGCCCCTTCACCCGCCTGACGCATCTGGCCATTGCATATGACTCCTCCGAAGACTCGGACTCGGATATCTACAGAACCTTGGACTTTGCAGGGGTTCTTAAGCGAGTCCAGATGTTTGTGGTCGTATTGGACGCTGAATCTCTGAATGATGCGGTTCGATTTCGTCCATGGCAATGGCTTCAAAAAACTCGGGATGACGGACTCAACACGTATTTAGCGGAAGTTTCAGTGGCGAATCGTAGGAATGACTGGGAAGAGGAGGTGAGGGGAACTGGTAAGAGCATCTGGGACAGGGCTCAGGAGTATTCTTCGGGTTTCCCTGCATAACGCATTTTTCATCGCCGACGACCGTTTCCCTCGTCCATGCATTATGTTGGCCGCGTTAACACGACGCTTTGGATGCTTCGCAGATACAAGCCCAGTCCCAAGTTATCCAGAGACACAAATTCCTGTTGTCATTCGTGCCCCCTTTCATGGCTTCCCTCAAGAAATAGTCATGTACATCTTGGAGATCGCTGCCAAAAACTCGACATCATCCTGTTTGTCCATTTGCAGAGTCAATTTTTCATGCTACCAGGCGGCTTGTCCCCTTCTACTTGAAACGGTCATATTGTCCACCGACGTGCGCATCCTCGATTTCATTCGGCGAGAACACGACACCCGGGCACAACGCTCATCGACACCAGTGCAACCTTCAAGTCAGCCCTTTCACTTCCGTATCCCAGGATTCGTTGCCGCCAACCACATACGCAATCTATGGATTCAGGACGGTGTTCTCCTATACGGCCTACTCGCCGTCTGCCCCAACATCGAACACCTGGCTATATCTCAACGGGCATTCGGATCCTTAGAGTCTTGGTGGGCCCTTTTTGAATTCATTCAAACGCCACGAATGGGTACGAATGGTATTGCCAACCGACGCTTCCAAGTCTTAGTTCATGACTCGGACGCAACATGGACGGTAAAGCTGCTCAGCTTAACATCCCACTCTTTTTCGAAGACCATCACGCACCTCTACATCGCCAATCCAATCCCCTTTGACTACGCTGCGTTCCAGGCACTTTCCTCATGCACAAACCTGACGCATTTGGCCATAGCCCCCGGCGGGCGTATTGAATTGGCACATATACATTTCTTCCAAGAGTTCGTCCGACGTTTGGATATGTTTGTTCTCGTGGTTTTGGAAGGTTCCTTTGACCATGAACCTACGCGATTCCGCTTCCTTTATTGGCTTTATCAAGTTCGAGACCTTACGTGGCCAGTCTACTTAGCGGAGGTCTCCTTCGAAAACCGCAGAAGGGATTGGGAAGATATGGCAAGAGGCTGGGGTAAGAGTATATGGGAACGGGCCTCAGAGTACACATTGAAGATCCCAATCGAGCCGCCAAAATATGCAGAGTAACATTCTATACTACTCTACGGACGTGCGTCATTTATGTAAATGTCCTGCGTCCTCAATGTCCGAGATGAAAACGATCGAAACCCCATTGTAACTGACTGTCTACAACAGGAAGGTGAACACCGCTGCGACGAGTGCAATGCCACTACCAGCCGCAAAGCTTCCACGCGAGAGCGCGACTGCTGAATTATCGTTCGAACCTGCGCTCGAAGAGGGGGAAGGGGCACCCGAGGACGAAGTCGCCCCAGTGCTCGCAGGAGGAAGAGCAGAAGAAGTCGTTCCATTGAGTTTCTTCGCGCTATCTTGGAATGCCTCAAAGGTGTTACCCGACGTGGGCGCGTTGATAGAAAACACCATTCCAGAACCGCAATGGTTGGTCTGCCCACAGTAACCCCAAATTGGCTTCGTCTATACAAATGAATAAAACAAGAATGTGATGAGCATCTTGTGGTGACACTTGGATGATAGATAAATTTAAAACGTACATCATTGATCAAGATTTGGAATGTTGGGAATGTGGTCGCATCTGGAGAGACCGGCATACTGGATTCATCAAAAAGGTGGTTGAGCGAATTTGGCGGTTGGCATCAGATGATAAGCGAGAAAAAAGATGGACGTACAAGCCTGAAGTGAACCCGGGGGTACCGGAGGTAGCAGCCAATGGTTGACAGGGCGCGCCGAAACTTGATTGAGTGACGGTGTGGTTTTTGGGCTGGAACTCAAAGGTGACGGTGTCGCCGAGAACAGCTTGGATGTTGCTAGGGGAGTAGACAAGTTGACCATCAGCGCCGACAACGATTTTGTGGTCGGTAGGTTGACCACTAGCAGTGGGCGGTGACACAGTGTCGGTAGATGATGGAGATGGCGCTGGCGGGGAGGCGGTATCCGGATTCGTGGCTTTAGCAGAAGTTTGGAAGGCACTAAATGAATGAGGATCTGGATCCGCCGGAGCGTTGATTGCGAAGACCATGCCTAAAACCGTCACGATGAGAGAGGCGAGCAAGGATTATGGACTCAAGGCTTACCCTTCGAGCAGTGTCCGGTTTGCTGACAGAAGAACCATTTGGGGTTGGTATCTGGGACGGTGAATTGGAACGTGGGGAGTCCTACACTCTCGTCTGCAACTGGATGGCTAAAGGTGCAAGTAAATGGATTAGCTTAGAGTAAATGATTGCCTTATATTTGACTCACAAACTAGAGTCTTGACCACCTGCGAGGGGCGTACACGGGGCATCAAATGACGACTGAGTCACGGTGTGGTTCTTTGGGTGGCTGTAGGATAAGTATGGGTTAGCGTCGTTCGTAGACTCTTGTACCAGCGACTTACAAGACGAAATTTATGATATCGCCAGGTTGTGCTGCAACGGTGGGTGGGTTGAAAGCCAGCAGACCACCCTCACCGACAGAAACATCCATGGTAGCAGCCAGTGCAACTGGAAGAGCGGCGAATACCAAGGAGATTAAAGAAGACATGGTCGTAAACAAGGACGTCTAGAAAAAGAGGAGAAAAGAGGGGGAAAGTAGGTAATGATGAGGAGGGGCACTGTTTTGCCCCGTAATTTATAGGTGCGAGTAGTGGTAGAATGCATTGTGATGGCAGATGGACCGCGAGCGAGTTGAGTATGATTGGACGATGCAGTCGACGCATCCTCGGGGTTTGATGATCTGTTGTAGGCCCCTTGTTTCAACGAAATTGACGGGAGCTAAACTTAGGAAGCATGCGATACGCCGCTTTAGGCGAGAATGCGAACTGCCAATAGTATTTTCATTTGTCGACGTTGTTCCTGGTGCTGATACTGGGTGATACAGAGCTTCCACTGAGTTGGCGCCCCTGTATCGCCTCCTTTCCATCAGATGGTATTCTTGTTTTCCAGGCTAATCACTTACAGGAATCCGCAGGTGTAGGAGATACATATATACAGAGATGGCAGCAAGTTCCCTCGAGGAACTCGTACTAGTCCGAGAAGTCCGTTGGCAGTGGCATAGGTAGAAAACTGTGGTGCACGTGACTAGCGTCGAACAATTGTGACGCGTGGGTCGTTCTGTGCAATTCTCTCCAGGTTCGAACGCGTCTCGTCGTACATTGAAGCCCATCCAGGACATCGACGTGCGTTTGGAATAGGCCCCATATGAACCGACACCTTTTCGATCGTCTTTGGCAGTAGTTGATCCTCGGACTCGGAGACGCCGCCATCGCCTCCAGGGCAACCCAGAGCTTTCTCCAGGTCGCGGTAAAAATATGTGTGCTCCGGGATGCAGAAGCGTAGATGGGCCAGTCCTGGGGCTATTTGGGCTATGTTTCCGAAGAGTCCGTCGTGGTGATGAAGCATCCCGAGACGAAGGCGTTTAAGGGAAGGATAGCCCGACTCCGAGTGCTGCGCAGTATTGGATTGCAGAGCCAGGTATTGTCCTCGCATGTCGCTCGACGTCAGATGCAGCTCAACAATAGACGGCAGATGCAAAGGGAGGATGCTTGATGGAGAGGAGATTGGAAGGGAAAGATGGAGAATTCGCAGTGTGGGCGCCAGCATTTCGAGGATGTGGGACAACAACAACATGCCTTTGTCATGGGTTCCGCTGTTTCGTGCTGCACCACGCGCGCCCGTTCCCCCTGCACCCCGAACCCGCAGAATCGTTCCTTCCTCGACGGAAGCCGACCGTTTGTTCATATCCCGAGGGTGGACCCTCACGGACAGATACCGCACTGCTCTGTGCTCAGGCCAGCTTGACTCCAGTATATCGGCCAGACCGGAGAGCTGGTTGACACCTCTGATTGCGAGTGACTGGAGCTTTATAGATTTCGAGGTGGTATAAAAGAATTTGGAAACCAATGAGATTGTCCGGCCAGTCGACCCATCGTCCACGCAAGCAAACGAGAAGATGGCCAGCCAGATTTCAGTGGGACAACGTTCCATGGTAAGTAGGTTTGAGTGAGAAGGCGTTTTGGTAGGACCATGTTCACCGCGTTGGATGGGTCTTTATTGCAAGCATCCACTTCTAGGCACGCGAACCCACGTACGGCTGGTGCCACACCATGCCCCGAGCACGAGGACGAAGATAGCCGGTATGTTCTGGTCACCAGGGCAAATACACGCAAGCTTGCTATGTTCCATCATGAACGGAGGTATATTGATTCCGAAAAGACTTATCTCGCCCCTCCGAAGCAATGGGAGATACACATACAATATCATACATATCGCACATCCATATATTCGTACATTATATCCACGCTAGATCAATCCAAAACAAATTCTAGTCTTACATTCGTTAGATCGCCATCTTAAAGATAAAACATGGTCGTCTTCAGCTTGTCATGTATTCCACCGCGCCACATCGCTACGGCCTCTTGGTAGACGTGTTGCTCATCGGTAGACGCGGAGCTGACTGTCCCTGATGAGCTGAACCCGGAGAGGAGCTTGTGAAGATAACATCTTCCCCGTTCACAGGCCAGGTCGGCATAGTAGGCCGGTGAGACCAGGCTAACGGCTTTCGTCGCCCGGGCGAACATATAGCTGACGGAGTTGGTGAGTCCTTGGAGCTGATCAGCCGTGAACTGGATTTCATCGTGGACGACATAGTAATGGGTGGGCTTTGTGGTGCCTTGGAGACCTCCGTGGGCTAGCCGAGTAGAAGAAGAAGCGTCATGTTAGTCAATGCCATAATGGGAGGAGAGAGATAAGTGGAGCGCCGACCTTGGAGATAGAAATCGAAGTGATAGATAGCCGTGACCCCACGATCAACCACAGTCCCTGGTTTGGGATTACCATCCTTGTCAGCGTTGGTTGGCTCTATGGGATAGAACCTTGTGTGGTGACGTTTTCCACAGATCACGATGGTTAGTTTGGGTTCATATCGTTTTCCGGCCGCGTCGAACTTCCGGAATGCAGCTTTCATAGAAGGAAGTTCATCTGCGACGACGATAGCGAATTGACCCTATGACCAAGGTGAGTATGTCACGTTCAAGGTGAGAGTGAAGGGTGGAGATAAACCTCGGATACACCATCCCGATAAACAAGGATGCGAGAGGGAAGGTTCTTGTTGGCTTGCCTGAACGCAAGCAGTCGCTCCACCATCATGTCTGTGAGCTCCGTGACCATCTTGTTCCGCTAATCAGCATTCAGATAAGGTTGAAGAGGAAGGCAGATATATTACCTCTTTCCTTGTCTCTTGAATTCTAAGACTCCCAGGATACTGTCCGAACAGTGGATCGACACTGGCTACGACAGCCGCGATCGAGGGAGTTCCCTTGACACTACCAGGTCCAGGATGCGTAACATCGATGCCGACCATCATTGTAGGCTCTTTCTTCAGCCAGTCGAGAGAGTTGCGATCAAGTGAGTGGTTCACTCCACCGGTCTTCATGTTGACCTTCAGCGCGACGTTGGCGAAATATTGTAGCTGTCCTTTCTCTTTCTTGATCTTCGCAGAGTGTGTGCACACAGTGGCAATTCCGAGCTGCGAGTCGCAGAGACGTTTCAAGCCCGAGTAGACATGTTTGTCGCCGTTAGAGAGCATGACCATCAAAAGTTGGGGAGGCGCCTGCAGTCCTGTTCTCAGAGCATTTTGGATCTCCATGACGGCCGCTTCCCGAGTAGGATCTTGGAAGTTCTTGGGGGGAAGGGAAACGGCTACGATCTGAGGATTCTTGTTTTGGACGTTGATACCGGACTTGGCACACATCTGCACGAAACCTCCAATGATATTCTTCAATTCTGGATCGCCAGCACCGTTGAAGTCATCCCGGTTCCTATCTTGGATGACCAGAACTGCCCAGCTTCGTAGGGTCCCGCCGCGAGAGAATTTGACGTTTCGGAGGTTCCAACTGGCGCGATCGTCGACATCTGGTCTACCTTGACCGTATTCGATCGCTGGTGGGGGCAGAATTCGGCCGGGGACGACGGTCATTTCGGTCTTGATTGCGACGCCGAAAGCCTTGAGTGCCGGTGAACCTTGACGATATCCAAGATTGTCTAAGCCTGGCCCGACAATTGCCTGTGCGTTGACGTTCGGGGTTTTGCAGGCGATGGTGATCATCGACGCGGTGTGTTCGTCGAGAAGTTTCCCTTTGAAAGCTTGGTTGGGAAGGATGGTGCAGACTTCGGGTGGAAGGAGAATGCTCTTCTTTCCACCGCCAACATCGACCAACGGCATGTCGGGATACTTGAGCTTGATTTTATACTCTGACAAGGGGAGGGCTGTCAGAAAGGAATAGTCAGCGTTCGTACATAAGACTCACTCTGTTGGAAGAATTGCTCGACCGAAACTTTCTTGCCGAACTCCTCGCAGTCGAAGATATGTGTCTTCGCCGTCTTGTTGGATAATTTCTTGATGCCCTTGCGATGTCCCAGGTGAGTAGTCTGGACTCTGAGCGTGCGGACAAAATTCGCGACGTTTGCGCCGAAGCTATAGCTGCGGAAGGCAGTCATAGCGTCTGCGAGGTTACCCTCCTTGTAGAAGGCCTTTTGTGTTGTAAGTAAGAAATGATGACACAAACGAAAGTATGATGACAAGCTTACCGTAGTGCACACATTAACGTTGACCATAAGTTGCTTATGCGCAGGGCGAACGGATGAATAGAAGCCTCGCCAGGCCTCGAGACCTCCGCCCAGATCGGCGGGTGGTGCGGCAGCCTTGAAGAAAAATCGGTTTCGCCCGACCAGTACGCCGCGTCCAGCTGCTGAGGGGTGGGCAGCGAGAACCAAGTTCAGAGCGGCTATGACGGGAGCTACATCGTAGTCTCTGTATTGAATTTCGCCATTCAAGTGTCTACAGAAACATGATTAGTACTATCATCAGTACATTGTAGTCACGACATACTTTTTCAAGCTCTGTAGCTCAAGGTCTTGGATGAACTTGATAGTCATAGTGTATTCCTTTCCGCCTGGACTTGGGCCACTTTGGTCTTCGTCATAGTAAGGTATCTTGATTTCTATCGGTTGTACGAGCTTTTTTGAAGCAATGAGCTTCGCCGAATGGTCGTGGGCGACGTTTCCCTGGAGTCCAAATTGCTTCCAGGCTGGGGTAGCTTCAGCGAGCTGGAAGATGCGTCGCTTAACCCGTTTGGCAGCAGTGCCGGCCACGGGTGTGATTGCGACGTCATATTCATAAACGGAGCGATCTGGGACCTCGACGGGGAAGAAGTTGGCCCTCAGGGCAATGGCTCTTCCCAAGGTCCCGAAGCCAGGCCTCGAGGGTAAATCATTGGGTTTCAAAGACAAAGACTTGAAAGACGCGAGGAGGACATCTTGTGAATTATCGGCGAGGCGAGCATCAAGGGTAGCAGGGGATCCTGGAGAGAAAACACTACGCCACGGATATTATCAGCAAAAGGTCGTTGAATTTAGGAAATGTATGACATACCCTCCTGGCTCTCTGAAGCCGCCACGTCCGCGTCCACCACCGCCGCCTCTATCACTGGATCCACGTCCACCACCTCGGTCGGACCCGCGTCCGCCTCTATCGACAAACCCACGGCCTCGCATTTCCGGTGTGCCTCTTCCTCCGCCACCTCCAAATCCTCCGCCGCGTCCCCTCATTTCAGGTGTACCACCGCGACTATCTCCACCTCTGCCACGGCCACGGCCACGATCGCCTCGTCCACTCATGTCTCAGGATGAATTGATTTCGCTGGAAGGATATTTGTGCCACAGCACACAAGTGCTCAAGCTATGGGGTATATTAGACGGCGATTCCTGGCTCGTTATAAAGGTGGGACCAGCGCTTACAAGCTTTGCCTCGAGGCGCGACTCACATCACTGGTCTTAGCTTGCGATTGATTCCGCTCAAACTCAGGTCCGGACTTGCCGCGTTCCAAAACTGGAAACCGTCTCTCAGGGGCAGAAGGTGACGTTTCTCGCTGTATTCTAGATTCGACTTCAATTCACAGTGTAATGCAGGCTAGAGTTTCGTTGGTTTTGCAGCCATCTCTCCTAGTATCTGATTTTGCTTGACCAAAAGGAGGGCATAGAGCATTTGTATTCGCTGCGAGATCAGAAACTCAGATCCAGAAACATCCAAGGAGCGAGCAGGTAGCTTACTGGTACGTCCACCTCGAATTCCTTGGCCATGCGGACAACTTCACCTACGATGACTTCAACCTCCAACGGCTGACCCTTGCGTGCATCAAGCAGCATGCTTGGAACGTGGACGCTATCTGGACTGCGGTGCAGCCCAGCCGTATTCTCAAATGTCCTATCCACCTCAGACGCTGCGAGGCCTTCCGCTGCATCTGGGAAGCCCATGGCCCGACCTGTAGGTGAGAGGTAGTTTTGATCGGGAGATGGATCTCCACCGTGACGAAATTACATACCTAGTGTCAGTAGTTCCTGCAGAATCGCCTTTATTTCAGGCAACGAATGCTTTTGAATGAGATCTGAATTGATAGTATGAACGTATGGCGAGTATTGCTGCCCTCCGAGGGAAGGTGGATCGCGGAACAACGAAGGCAGCGTATAACCAGTCAACGTTGCGGTAGCAGCAAACGCAACGTTCCAAAAGTTCTTCAGAAACTTGACACGCTGGATTTCAGGAACAATTGTAACGGTCGTTCCTCCAGCCTCCAAGACAGATCCGAGGTCGGAAAGCACAGCAGCTTCTTCCGTAGTATTCTGCGTAGTAGTATAGTCCCCGTGCCTGTATATTCCTAAAGACAGTCGATCCTGAAAGGACAGTGGTTCACGAACCAGGGCATAGGGCACAGCCAAAGAGCGAACTCACAAAGTGATTGTGTTCTATGACGTTGCTAGCAGCCATATTTGTACCGACGTACAAAGCGGTACTGATGATAGATGGGTGTCCTTTGTTGAGATTGACAAGCGCATTATACAAGTCGCGCTCGCCATTTAGCCCATTCTGCAAGATGACATATGTCGGTTGTGGGTGGACATCTGCATAGCCAGCCTCGAGAAAGGGCTGTAGTATCTCTGGAGTACGCTTGAGCTCCGGTATAGCCTTGGTTGTGAGTACCACGTAGTCATATGCCATGTCCGCAGCGTTTGCGACGGAATTGCATACTAGACTGAAAGGATCAGTAATTTATGATTAGGTGTGGATGAATGGGCATACACCGATCTGGCTTCCATCCGCGAACTTCGCCGTACTTCTTGCTACTAAAGTTAACGCCCTGTTCTAGCGTGTCATCTTTAATAATGTCCCATGAACCCAGAGAAAAGTTAAACGCACCCTGAACGATGCTGTAGTTACTTCTCGCCACGGCAGTAACGCGTGCCAACCCACTTCTCTTGAAGATGAGAGAATCTAAGCACACAAAGTGGGTGGAAGGAACGCTATATGGATCGGCACGATTTCTCACAGAGTGCTCCAACCGCGCCAAATCCAACCAAGAGGACCTCTTTCGTCGGTTTCGCCATGGTGTGAGGGAGAACGGTGCGGCCCGGATTTCGCGGACGACAGGGATCAGGGATAAGATAGGATTTCTGCCTATTCCTCCTATGTACTTAGGGACACCGGATCAATTCATCTGTATACTAGTACACCCTCTCGATTGGGGGTATAGAAGCGCAATCTTCCTCATCCAAAGTCTTCACTTCAACCGCACGATATTTAACCTCGACTGCCGCCTTGGTGACATCACGCTGCAATGTCAAAGTATGCTTCAGGTATGTCTCGTCATTTCTCTAACCAAAAATTGGTCAATAGAAGCTGAGTAGTAGCTCGCAGCGGACCTTTGGATAGTCCTGCCGAGAGTGCGCTCCACGAGACTCTTTACGCGTCGAAGCTGCGACTACGGTTTGGAGCGCACATTGCAACAGATTGCGTAGCTCCAGTGCTTCTGTCAACTCTCTAGAGCGCAGTCAGTCAGGTGTTCATATTGAAATATGTAGAAGCTTAGCACGAGTTCCATATCAAACTTCGATCCTTCAGGTAAATGTTATGGTACCTCTCGTAGATATCAGTTAAACGAGTCACTCCGTTGTCCATGGTTTCCTGTGTTCTGGAGAAGACTCGGAGATTAAGCATGACTAGCTTATTGCTTCATAGAAGTCATATCTGACCTGAAGACTCCAGCATCAGACTGCATGATTCGCTGTGCTTCGTCCCTCAAAATAGACGGAGACTCTGTGCCATCCGCAGTCCTATGATAAATTGAGTTTGCGCCAGAGGTTACAAAGACGGCTGACCTTATCGCATCCAAAAAGTCGATGCTTTCAATACCAAGATGGCTTGGGATTACTCGATGGGGACGAGAAGGCGTGCTGTTGGTTTCGATATGAAGGGAACATGCCCTACCAAAGACTACTATCTCTAGGAGTGAGTTCGCACCGAGACGATTCGCCCCGTGAACAGAGACGCAAGCTGCTTCTCCAGCTGCGTAAAGACCAGGAACAACTGTGTCGTTCCCTTGTTCATCAATTGATATAACTTCTCCTGTATATTTGGTTGGAATGCCACCCACTACGAAGTATAGCGTCAGCTACTGGCGAACGGCCCGAGAAGTAAGGTACACGAACTGTTGTAATGCACAGTGGGTATCACTGGAATGGGCTCTTTCGTCACGTCAAGACCGGAGAAAATTGACGAAGTCTCAGATATTCCGGGAAGTCGTTCCTCGATGACATCGGAAGGGAGGTGACTGAGCTGGAGGTGTATATGATCTTTGAGCGGTCCGACTCCACGACCTTCTCGAATTTCGATGGCCATACTGCGCGCTACAACATCCCGAGAAGCAAGGTCTCGAGCTGTGGGAGCGTATCTTTCCATGAATCTTTCACCTTCTGAGTTGAGGAGATAACCTCCTTCGCCACGGCAGCCTAGAAGTCGATGTTTGTATCCGAGGTTTATAGTAAGGGTGACATGTGTGTGCAGACCTTCTGAAATCAGACAGCCAGCGCCGTATATACCTGTTGGGTGGAATTGCACGAACTCCATGTCTTGCAACGGGAGGCCTGCCCGAGATGCCATCGCATTCCCATCTCCAGTGCAAGTATGAGCGCTCGTACAGCTGAAGTATGATCTGCCGTAGCCTCCGGTAGCAAGAATAGTGTGATGAGCCCGAAATCGATGTAAGGCTCCATCTTCCATACTTAGTGCTATGACACCCACGCAGGCCCCCTCGTGCATCAACAGGTCCAATACGAAATACTCAATGAAGAATTTGGTATCGTTCCGAAGAGCTTGTCCGTATAGTGTATGTAGGAGAGCGTGTCCGGTTCGATCAGCTGCTGCGGCACACCTGAACGCCTGCCCGCCTTTGCCGTAGTTGAGCGAATGACCACCGATGGCACGTTGGTATATCTTCCCATCTTTCGTCCGGGAAAACGGCACACCAAAGTGCTCTAACTAGAAAGAGATTTGAGCGGGCTAAAAGGGCAGTAGTGGTTAAACGAAGGATGATACCTCGATGACAGTTGCTGGTGCTTCGCGGCACATGTAGTGTATAGCATCCTGGTCGCCTAACCAGTCAGAGCCTTTGACCTTAGTAGAAGTACGGTGAGTGAAACCAGAAAACAAGAAGCAAACTGGAAGAACTCATACCGTATCATACATATGCCATCGCCAGTCATCTTCAGACATATTCTGTAGGTTCCATAAGTGTGAAATTTGGAAAGGTGGTCCACCTGCTCAACTCCGAGTGCGGCATTGATTCCCCCCTGCGAATATCGTCAAAATACGGGGCGATCGCTCCTGAATTTTGATCAAACCTGAGCTGCGACAGTATGGCTCCTCGTTGGGAACAACTTGGTTATGCACGCCGTGTTGAATCCGGCAGCTGAAAGCCCGAAGGCGGCTCGAAGGCCAGCCCCTCCAGCACCCCTATTTTCTCAGCACTTGGAATTGTGTTCGCGATTAGGAACGTCACTTACACCACTACCGCGTCGTATTCATGCTCTATGACCGTATATCGTCCATGATGATAGAATCGGCGGCTCTGAAGGCCGTGACCGGGTTTGAAGGCTCCAGTGTGAACGCTCTCAGTGCGGGGCCGAGCCCGCACGTTGACTGGAGAGAAAATCGGCTTCGTAGCTGCAGTACGGATGGGTAGTTTCATCTTGAAGAGCTAGAGATGGTGATTGAAGGGCTGACGAGCGCGACGGAATGGTGTGAGTAATAAAGAAGCATGTTTTACGTCTTCACAGCGACCCTGAATTGCGGGGTAATTGGTTGCTATCTTTAGACCAACTTTAGACCACAGCTTTTGTTCACCAACCACACCCTAAGCGAACGATCTCCAATGGCGCAAGTCTGGAAAACTTACGATGAGAGCTCTACCCAAGGGATCAAAAGCTTTGACACTCAATATGGCGACGATATTTTCCGTCCAGATATCTTGAAATCGCTGGGGGAAACCATGTCTGAAATGGATGCTGATCTTCGCAAGCTAAGCATTGATATCCATGGTCAGTCTTCCTTATTATCATTTCATTATTGGCTTAGTCGTACGTCCTCACAATGATATAGAACATCCCGAGGTGGGATTCAAAGAATTGTACGCGTCCGTCGATGTCGAGGACCTAAGCGT
>BEWF01000191.1:0-80551 GCA_002583695.1 Pleurotus salmoneostramineus
CATCTTGAAAGTATGAAAGAAAGATACTAACAAAATATTTTCAAGATATTTTTTCGTAAATTATGGTTGATTAGTAATCGCTACTTTGTTTCGGACTTGAGCGACAAGTAATTGTGAAGTTTCTGATCAAAATACTTACAAGATAACTCACAGATACTTCCGTGGGAAGTACAAGTGATTAGTAATCAATACTTCGAATCCTACTTTAGGCAAAACTAATTAAATACTTTATTTCATACTCTTAGCATACTTCACGCGATAGTATGCGTCGAGTACGATTCGATGCACGCTGTGATACTCGAAACATCCTGTTGGAGGGACCCGTTCGTGATATCTCCTCCGGATTTCAAACT
Source organism: Pleurotus salmoneostramineus (assembly GCA_002583695.1). Lineage (NCBI taxonomy): Eukaryota > Fungi > Basidiomycota > Agaricomycetes > Agaricales > Pleurotaceae > Pleurotus > Pleurotus salmoneostramineus. Next base: position 354 of record BEWF01000191.1, read on the forward strand.
CTGAACTGGTGGCTCCAAGGTAGGGGATGATATCGTAGGCTCACTGATATTCACACTCCCTACCATCGTAAAACGTGGACGCGGCAAGTTCACTTGGGCCGAGGGCTTGGTGGTTATACCAGTATCCAATACAGGTCGCGGCAAGTTTATCTTGACGCTGCTCGAGGTATCCTGATCGACAACAAGCAGCGAAGCCTCCTGCGAAAAAACCTTGTGCGAATGTGTCGTTGATGATAATTCCATTATCGAGGTTGCATTGGGATGCTTTTCTTGGGAATCAACTATTTCAGAATCTTTCTTCCTATGAACATCTGTAACGGAGATGGGGATGTTTACGTTGGCGAGGGATTGAGGGTCGGTCGGACTGGAAGCCGATGTCGATGGTAGCAGCAATGTAGAGACTACGTCATCCGGCACATCGTCGTACCGAGGCAACTGTGAGACTTCGGGAATTATTGGGGTCAAGGGAGGCAGAGTACTATCTGGAACCTGTGTTGCCTTATCTTGGTAGGCTGGAAAGGGGACTGGCAGATTACTGGCGCTGCGAGCTCTCTTGTGACGCCCATTCGGAGCAGGAGCAAGCTTGACCCTCTGTTTGGGCGGTGAAAAGGAAGGTTGCGATGTGTCGACATCCAATGTGAGGTTACGTCGGTAAGGGGTAGACCGTGCGGACACTCCGCCCGAGATATCTTGTCGGATGGACGTGGGGCTTTCTGTGACTTCGATCTTGCCCATAATGTCGGCCTGCCAGTCCAGGCACTCTGAGGCTTGGGCTTTCAAGCTAGGATGAGCGCCAGGGTTGGAAAGGGAAATAATGATCACTTCATGGCTTCGAAGGCGCAACACGGATGCCGCGTATGCAAAATCTCGGTCACCAGAGATGAGGATGACGGTGAGAGGCGTGGATCGGTCAATAGCATAAGTCAACATGTCGACTGGGTGTTACATAAATTACCATGAGTGAAGGTAGACACACTTGAGAAGCAACCGCTACGTACCCATCATCATTTGGTCGGCAACGTTCTTTCGACCGTTATGAGGACAATCGATCAGAGTGACCCCAGACGATTGTAGTTCCGACCGCAGAGCGAGCTGACGCGGGGACGTCATGGCATGCTCCGTGAGTTCGAAGTAGGCTTTGAATAACTTGACGCTGCCATACTCGTGAGCTACGGTGCGGATACTCTTCACCAGTTCGAAACCTGAGACTGATGACGGGGCATGGCAGTTTTCTGGTAGAAAAAGCGTCCAAGGGAGTCGTCAGATCACACGACGACTTCCAAGTGATGGGCGATAGAGGACTGGCTTACCGTAGTCCCAGAATATGGCGACATCGAGGTGAGATTTGGGGGTAAGCATGGGGGGCTTAATGCCTCAAAGAAGGAAGCATTGCGTATATAAGTCTGAGCAGAAGGCGCCTCACCGTACCTGTTGAAGGCAGTGATGCGAAGAAACCATCAATCCCAGTTCGGTACTACGGGCGTGTGTAATGACGCTCATGGGAAAGACGTGGTTTTTAACTTTCTACAACCATTTTATATCCGATTTGGGATTGATTCTGGCAAGTGCACTGAGTTCGCTGGTGTGGTGACCAGATTCGTGTGATCGCGGTCAGAGTAAACGAGGCTGTAAACTGCGCGAGGATGTGATAGAGTGGGAGGGCGATCGAGCGCCACTTCAAGTTGGACCAGCCATACGTCACTACATACTACACATAAATATTTTGAGGAATTACCCTAGTAGAGCTGAAGATTGTGTAAGTTATACGCTATTATGCCACTTGGACACCAGTGAAACCCATGCCCCGCCATTGACACCACCCGTCGTGACGATATTCTTGCTCTCAGCCATGGCGATGTATTGGCCGAACTTCGCCACACCCGCTCGGGTGTAAACAGACTTGTCTGCGGAAGAAAGCTCACATGCAATGATAGATCGCATGGGCTGCGTCCTTCCTACTTTTCTATGGCCTTCGAGAAGTCTGATCAACGACACAAACTCCGGGGGAGGACTCTGAGATGTCTGTGTCTGGGGCTGTGGATGGACGGTCTGCGTCTTGCTCGTACTTGAGACTGGTGGTGAGGGCGAGGGAGAAGGTGCTTGAGCTGGGGCTGGAGCCACCACAGGTGGAGGCGGCGACACCGTAGCATTCCCAGTCAGCGACTGCGTAGGTGAAGCGTGAATTGCGGTCAAGATACCGGAGGGGGACTCCTTTTCTTTGCCTTTCACACTAGCCAACTCAGCGTTGCTGGTGAATGGGGATTGCAGAACGTTGGTCGATGAATGAGAGCCGGGACCCGGGGTGCTGCTGTGAAGCCGAAGGCTGCTACCGATATTGGGAGTCTGTGGAAGCATAGTCGGAAAGGCGGGCGTTGGTGGGATCTTGGACTCGTAGAGTGGGTGAGGGGGATCATAGACGACCTCGTCATTGTACCTAGTCGGTACAAAGACTGGGGCCGAAGCTGCTCGCTGATGCGTTCTCTCGTTCGACGCAAACGTGACTGAGTCCGTAGAGTTACCTCGAGAGGGCACAAATTGCGTACTCGAAGCTGAGGAAGAGATATGGTCGTGGACTTCTTCGGCGAGTTTCGACGTAGATTCTACCCTAGACAGAGTACCTCTACGAGAACGGGGGGTGCCTGACATGGCTGGGCGCAGAGGCTCTGGCGAAGGGGTCGGTAGCTTAGGGAGGGGAGAAGCCGCCCTAAACGGATCGACGTCTTTGGGAAGTCGTTGATTGGTGACGGCGGGACTGTCTTGGAAAGCAATCTTCCCAAGGATGTCCGCAGACCAATCATGACAAGCTGAGGCCTGGGCATTGAGCGAGCCAGAAGATGTACCTGAGGATACTACAACAACGTTAAAACGTCTCATTCGCAGTATTGCTGCTGCGTAGGCATAATCCCGGTCCCCAGAAATGATCATAATCGTCCGAGGCCCTGGGTGATCCATGGCATACGCCATCATGTCCACTAGACGAAATTAATGACGGCAAAACATGGAAAATGAGGACTTACCGATCATCATCTTATCGACAACATCTTTCTTGCCCAGGTGCGGACAGTCTGTCACGGATACACCGGAAGACTGGAGTTCAGCTCTCAAAGCCGGGGCCTTGATTTGCTCAATTTCTGTGTACGCCTTGAAGCTCTTGATGATACCATAAGAGTGGGCTAGCGAACGGATTTGGTGAACTAAATAATATCCAGAAATAGCCGACGCGGCTGCACAGTTCTCTGTAGGGAAGGATGAGTGGTTTGGGTAGGCTGCTGAAGTGAGCTCGCACCATAATCCCAGAATATTGCTACATCGTCGTTAAGTTGGGCTGACAGCATGTTGGAAGGATGGAGGGAAAGCAGATAATGGGGAGGAAGAATGGGATTATAAAGGCTGGTTCATAGAGGCCGAGGACACCCAGAAAGCGGCAACCTGTTGCAAAACAGTTGTGAGTGTCGTGGCGCGTGAAGCTAACGGAGTTGAGGTAGCAGCGTGGAATAAGCATGTCTGACGAGCACGGATGTCAACATGCTTCGATCTGTTAATGGCCAATACTCGGTGTTTGGCAAGCCTGGGCATAGTTAATGAGAGGTAAGAAACGCAGAATGTATAAAGCAGAGCGAGAGCAGAAAATGGTGGTCTACTGTATAGTCTTGCCCAGCCTAGCTAGATGGTAATTAATGGTAGGTCTATGTGGTTTCTTTTGGACCGGCTGAGGAGGCACAATACAGGTCAGATCGAGATACACGCGTCGCCAGCACTGAAAACACGCACCGCTGTCCTCATGCATTGAAACAGAGTTTCTGCGGCCTCTGCGCACGGTTGTGCCCTTGAATGAAGGTCACCTGTGGCTGCCCAGCATCCCAGCAGCGTTGCTAGCTGGGGGGCGCAGAGGTTGTTGGAGGCATCTGCGGAGAGGATGAGATGGTGGTGGTAAGAGAGAAAGATGCAGCGCGTACTCTTCTTGGGCCTGACTTTGAGCTTTTTTATGTGCAAGGCCATTTGCGTGAAGTTGGCGGCGCGTCGGGAAATAAGACTTCGGTTCGGAGGAATACAGGAAGTTTCAAACTCCGACTGCATTCCACGTTAGACGTAGGGCTGGCAACTCAGCCTCTCCTATCGACATCCACCATGGCTGCAGCTCGCCTCAACAAGAACAACTCTGGTGAGCGCATGGCCATCGCTCTGCTGCTCGCCTCCTCGCTGTCGCTGACGATGCCCCACCATCTCTTATCGTAGCCGTGAAACGCATCATGCAAGAGGCAAAGGAGTTGGCCAATGACCCATGCACGGATTACTCTGCTGCTCCTCTCGAGGTACGCAGCCATGCACTTGTATCACACAAATCGTGCTGATTGTCGGTTCTCGCTTCGGCCTCTAGGATGATATCTTCGTAAGCTTTCTGTTTCATATGTGTCCACCATGCAGCTGATCGTTTCTCGCTAGGAATGGCATTGTACCCTCCGTGGACCATCAGGCACCGAATTTGAAGGTGGCCTCTATCACTTTCGCATCCTCTTGCCAGCAGAGTATCCATTTCGACCGCCTTCCATCATGATGTGCGCCATCCATGTATTCACCATTATCTGGGAACTTACGGAACCCTCAGCTTGACTCCCAATGGTCGCTTTGAGTTGAATACCAAGGTGACTGTCGCCCAAATTACTCAGCATTTTCGTTGCTGATGGTATTCCAGATCTGCATCAGTTTTACGAACTGTACGACGCCTTCCGCTTTCTCCGTCGTCAGGAAGTTAACTAGTAGCATCTAGATCATGAAGAATTGTGGCAACCTGCATGGGGTGTTCGTACAGGTGCGCTCTAACTTCATGCAGACAAACTGAATGTCATTCCTGATGCTCCCACAGCTATAATTGGTTTGCAAGGGTTCTTCCCACTCAAAGGTCAAGCTGCGGTGGGCGTTGGCTCCATTGAGTACCCTGCCTCCGAACGGAAACGCCTAGCGACTTTGTGAGTGTGAACGCGATTTCCCCGGCCTTTCACATACTCAGCTTTCATATAGATCTCGGGAATGGACATGCCCTCACTGCAAGCAGACCAACTTGGAGCTTTTACCCGACCCTCCGAGCCACCCAGAAGTTGTCCCGGCTATCACCCCTCCCGATATTCCTGCGCAATCGACATCTCCTGTCCCTACTAGCTCTTCCTCGCCACCCTCGAGTGGTACTCCGGAGGACGAGCCTGTCGTTGTGCACGAAGTTAATGCATTCATGCCTTCGGGTGGTGCAACAGGTCCCTCTACGCCATCTCCTGCCTTCATTGCTCGCGCGCCCCGAGATTCGACTCTCGTCGGGACTCCGCCCACCGATGAAGCCACTCCGACTGCATCGGGCCCGCGTCGTAGTCCTCAGAGGCCACCGCTTCTTCTTGACACCGCCATCTGTGTTCTCTTGGTCCTCGTCTTTGCGCTCTTATGCAGGAGAATCTTTTAATCATGCTCGCGCCGTGAATTTGTACCACCCTTGGACTTGGCTTCATTGTTGTCGAAATCTGGAAAGTCTCTAATTTGTAACACCCATGTACTTGCAACCATCCATATGCACCATATCATACAGTAACATAAATCAACTTGATATTATCAAGGAGCAACACGACACGAACACGAACAAAACCTAATCTACACGCTCACTTTTTCTTAGGGTCACGAATACCAACAACCAAAAGGTCCTCATCCTCCAAGTTGTAGCTGGCGATGGTACTCGAATTTGTCAACGTCTTATCTGTGTGAGACAGACGGATTCTTGACACAGGTACGGCGCTTCCAGTCGCTTGAACTATCCTATCGCGTAGTGTTGACACGAAGAAGTTAAGCGGCAAATCTTGAATGGTAATGACGCTGCCATCCAATTTCCATTCAGGCCTTGAATCGTCCTTGGGTAATTGCACTTTGAGGGAAATGGGATGCTAGACGCAGGAAACACTAAATCAATCAAGCTTTGAAGAAATATAACATGACCCACGGGATGCATGGCTATCCAATCTGCCTCGGGATAAAGAGCACCTCCCGGCAATTTGGCGACACGCTGCCTCTTGGCAGGCGGAATATCATCCGAACCGCCGCCTTCCATATCGTCAGCCGATCGCACCATTCCAGTCACTGGTGGGCCCATAGGCCCCATTCTCATGCCAGGCATGGAAGGTGGTGGCTGGTAGCCAAACGGTTGTGCAGCATCCAGCCCTTGGTAATGAAGTGGTGGTAGCATGACCGGCGGAGGTTGGGGTGGAAAGAGAGATGCTGGCTGAGGGCCTGAAGAAACGGTAGCAGCAGTGTATGCAGGGTTGTTGGCTACAGCAGCCGCTTGAGGTGGGGCAGGAAGTGAGGCGTGTGCAGGCGGCAAAGAGGTAAGTGGCGGAGGTGCAGCTGCAGGTCCGATACCAGGACCAATCGCGTTGGTTTCCTGACTATAACAGAATTATTAGCACATGGAGAGATAATGTGACGAAGAGACTTACGGTCCCAGACCCTTGGAGCGGTGGATTGCTGCAATCTGCTCGTCGAAATTGACATTGGTGGAGAATTTGTCCAAAGTGTTCGCCTTGGAAGCGGTGTGACCATCCCAAACAACCTTTTCTCGTTCCTTTCGTCTTTCTCGTTCCTCTTCTTCCTCGCGTTTGCGACGTTCTTCATCTACTTCAGCACCGAAGATATCCACACGTGTACGAGCAAGGTTCTTGAGGGAGGAAACGACATTGGCGCCACGTTGCAATTCCGAGGCTTGCGCTTTGCGAGCCTCAAGAACGTCACGTTGTTCTTTCCATTTAGGATCAAGGAGTTCAATACGAACGTGCTCCTGGTACTCGTCCATGGGGATCTCTTGACCACAAACAGGACAGGTAGTGACAGTAGCCTTTGCGTTTCGGGCACCAACTAAACAGAAGGGCTGTTATTCACTCGGATCGAGGTCAGACGATGGTACTCACGTTTTGGAACATAGTCCGTTCTGATCTTCATTGGTGCTGCAAGGTTGACCACCTTGGCACGCTCGATCTCACGAGCGCGTTCTTCCTCTTCTTTCCTCCTCTTCTCCTTCTGTTGATCGGTCTCCTCATCGTCGCTTTGCTCCATTGCAGCGTCTTCTTCACCTGCGCCGGCACCGCCAACAGCAGCAGCAGCCTCAGCCTCAGCAGCCGCCTGACGAGCCCGATGAGCCTCAACTTCTTCAGCCGTAGTTTCCATAACCATGGCAGCCATCCTCTTTTGCGCAAGAGTCATATTTTCGACTTCCTGTACGCTCATAGGTGGAGGTAGTTCAGCATTGGCATCAGCAACGGTAAACTCGATCGTTTGTACGATGGCATAGTCGTGCCAGTCAATTTCAGCGAACGCAACTGGAAGAGTTCAGCAACCGGAGACTTCGGGAACCCGTCAAACTCACTTCGTTCAGCTTCTTGATCATCCTGTCTCTTTTTGTCCTGCTCTCTTTTGGTTCGTTCCCACTTGGCATGCCGCTTAGCTGCTTCCAACCTCTGCCATCGTGCACCTTCTTGAGAGCGGTCCTTCAGCTGTTCCAACATCTCCTTGTTAGGGTAGAGAACTTTCGTATATTGCTCCACCAACCGATTGAAGTATCCAAACAATGAGTGAGTTGGACGGAGGAAATCGAATTGGTAATTGCGACCTTCTCGAGCTGAGAGGGAAGCGAGGAAATTACGACCCCGTCGCGCGGTAAATAGTGCAGTAAGCTTCATAATATCTCTATATGGTGATGAGAGTCTTGTAGTGTGTTTTCAAAGGAAGTATTCGTGCTTACAGGTCAATTGCACTGATATTCGGCAAGTCCATCACGAATTCCGGGGCTGGAGGCTCAACACCAAAGTCTATCGGCTCAGCTTGTTGTCCTTGGGTAGCCTCTTTGTCCACCTTCTCTTGAGGCCCATCATCCAACGCTTCTCCGCGCATCACTTTCTCTATTCTGTGTCTGTAGTATGCATGATACGGATCGGCAGGGTTTAGGAACGAAAACTTGGGGTCAGAGCGCTGTCCCTCGCGGATTTTGTCCTCGAATTGCGGAGGGTTGGCAGAGCGTGCTACGAACTGCGCGGTACGGTCAACGACGGCTATTCCAGATTTACTTGAGCATTTATAACACTGGAGACAAGGATCACGACTCACATTTAATTTCTGGGGGAGGTAAAATAAGCCCACTAGCAAAACGCAACGCGTTCACGGAGTCTTTCCCATTCACGTCTGTGCCGTTGACAGTACCATTGGCCGCAGACCCATTTTCCATGTCGACGTCCATGCTCGAAGCGATGCAAGGAGAGAAATGCGATTCGGAGTGGACGACGTTGTTGGAAGGGTCGAGGAAGTGTTTGTTTGTGCTTGTGGGAGTCTCCTCAAAGCGCTCACGGTCCTACCGGAACGTTCTTCATCTCATCCTCCTCTTCGCGACGTTCATTCATGTTTGGCGCGTTCAGACCATCACATGTAAACCACGGGGGCTTGCTTTGGTATGCTACCTGGAAATTCGTTCTGCCTTGTCGCTAAAACTGAAATACTCTTAGGAAAGTTCCTTGGAAACTGTCCCCGACACGGAAAGCTAATGCGCGAGCTCGCCTGAAAAAAGTTGACGCAGTCATTGAGGCTGTAAGGGCCAGCGGGGTGGAATGCGCTGCTCTGGTGAGTTCTCTCGTCTTCCACGAATGTCATGGAACGAATGCTCAATCCGAGGAACAGACCAGAGCATTGGAGCTCCCAAAAGAACACGAAATGCCGGCTCGGGATAAGTACACCGTGTTCACCCCTCACGCGCAAGGATACCGAAAAGGCATTCACAAAGTTCCCAAGTGGACACGAGTGAGTGTCATGGGTTCTCCTCATGAGTTCTGTCTCAAGTTTTGCATTTTCTAGCTTACCCTGCGAACGAATCCGAAAGGCTTTTAACGTTGTATTATCGTTGCGCTATTTAGACTATCGGGGATCGGCTCCCTATTTAATACAGGACGACTTGGACTTTCCCATCCTTGATCGCCTTCAATACTTTTGGTGCTCCCAGGACGTGTTTGAAGACTTCGTCCCGAGTCTCTGGTATATCCAATAAACTGCGCTTTTTAGCGTCGTGGAATGTAATGTCGAGAATGATGTGCGTGAGTGCTGACTCTGACAGGGCATCTTGATGTTTTTGAGTCAAAGCAAAGGCCACACAAGCATTGAAATGCTTACCACTCTCAAGCAATTGACCTAGCCTTGCCGGTGTTCCAACAGCCGTCCCTATTTTCGTTCGCTTCAAGTAGGATATGTGTTCGGATAGTTTGAAGTGTTTTGCGAACAATTTCGCAACATCGCCGCCCTTATCCCCGCGTAGCCTCTTGTCCTTGAGGATTCGAGTTATATCTGCGACACGCAAAGCTGCTCCTGCGACGAAGAGCAGGGTAGGGGCTCCATTGGACTTCGACTTCTGTCCCAATCGAGTATGCAGAGCTGGGAGGACTGAGAGCCAAGGAAGTAAGGTGGTTGGCACCGACAGATAGAAAAAGAAGGAACGTACCCTTCGTAATGAACTCAACCAACTGATCTGGTGACCTGGGGCCTATCCATGCTTGAGTGTCTGCAAACGCAGAAGCTTGCTACGTGTTAACTCGTTAAAATTCCAAGATTGAACCGAGGAAATTTATCATACAAGGGATCAGGATGTCGCTGAGTTCTATCTGCGACATCTTTGGAAATGTCTTCGACTGCATACCAGCAATGTACTCTGCCTGTGAGTTCGGGTCACCGTCGGCTACCGAATTCGTTTCAGTGGCAACTTCTGCAGCGGTCAACTTCCTTCTCTATCACATCCTGGTGAATACCTGCTACGGGGAAATTGCTGTGGCAGAGGGGACTCACCTTGCGCTCCTTCTCTTTCTCCCTTCTCTTTCTCTTCTTCTCCTCCTGGCGATTCGGATTGACCGTAGGCTTCGCATTGGTATCGCTCAGGCCTTCATCATCTACACCGTCGACATTCTGGAAAGGCGTGTCCAGAAGCTCATGCGCATCTTCCTCTTCTTCTTCCGAGGCTATGAGGTCGTCGGGGACATAATCGTCGTCGAGGTCGTCGCCACCTTGATTCATAGTCCGAGGATGTCACTTTAAAATCTCAAGTTAGACGCCCAGTTTGACTTTTAGCAGTGGGCGCTTCTCGCTTCTCATCCATGCGACGATCTATTCCCAGCCAGTAAGGATCATTATGCAGGCTCATGCGACTTGGTCCCCCGCAGCGTGTGCTCACTCTCTCACGGCGGCAGCGACACATATTGCCGAAAATGCCTCGCTTATTCTCGGCCTCCTCGTTCTCCTCCTCGTTCTCTTCCGTTTCTCCAGGCCATTCAAGTCATCTTCTTTGGGCTTGCAGATAACGGCCCTACTCCTTCAAATACGAAGGGGATGGAAGCTAATTACAGGGAACATCAAGGATATGAACGCCACCGCCCCCGGGCCCATGGAGATAGTACCACTCCCAGTACCTCAGCCTCGAAGTCGGAGGTCAAAGAGACGACGGCGGGCACCAAAATCCAAAGGCGTTATCTCACAGCCAGTCCCTCCGGCTCAAACGATCACGCCCAAAACTTCACAGCCTTACGACGCTTTCCTGGTTCTTGACGTTGAAGCAACTTGCCAACAAGGGAGCGGCTTTGACTATCCGAATGAAATCATTGTAATCCCCATCTCTCACTTATCGTGTTTCGAACCCGCTAGTAACCATATTTTGCTCAAGGAACTTCCGGTGTACTTTCTGCGGTGGAAAGATAAGACCGTAGACGGGAAGGCCAGTCAATTGGAGATTGTCGACAAATTCCATAGTTTCGTGAAACCTACATGGCGGCCGCTCCTTTCCACATTCTGCACCCAGCTTACCGGCATCACACAAGTTTGTAGCAATCTACTATACCCAATCATCTGCGAGTTCATGTCTACTAGGAAAGCATCGACTCAGCGCCCATCTTTACGGACGTTATAGATTCTTTGCGGCAATTCTTGGCCAAGCACGAGCTCATCGACCCTAGAACCAGCCAGCCGTTGGTACGCTTTTGTTGGTGTACCGATGGCCCCCACGATATTCGAGACTTCTTTGTCAAGCAGTGCTTCATATCGCAGGTAATACATTTCTCACACCCGCGATGTTCTATCATTTACGCTGAGGTGCCGAACGCGTAGGTCAGTCTGCCTGACTGGATAAAGGGAGACGCCATGGATGTTCGCTCAGCTGTCGTTCAGTGGGTAGCACTTGAATCACAGAAAGTCGTTCCAGCCCCCCCAAAAGTATGTCACTTTCTCTATGGATGGATCTAGTCCTCTAAAGCACTGCTCAGAGCCAGCACGGTGGGAGGCGACCATTCACCATACCACTCCAACTTCAGGCACTGGGTCTTCCCCCTTTTGAAGGAAGACAGCACTGTGGTATGGATGTCAGTTCGGTCTCATCACCCGTCGTCCTTTGAGCATCTATGAATAACCCAATACAATCCCATAGGACGCACGAAACGTAGCCTCAATTGTCACCGAACTGGCGAGAAAAGATGTCCGATTACAGCCTAACACTCCGATACATCCCAACCGGCGGTGGCCATGGATGGGAAAGTCGGGTCAGGTCCTTGAGGCGTCCAGCTGACATTGTCGTGACGTTGATTTAATGGAAATTATCCTTTCGTCGCGTCCGACGTGTGTGTCTGCCCACGACCTCGCCGTTGGTGCCGTACAAATCATCGATGCCGTCGACGCAACTCGGTTACCCACGAAGACTCGGTAAATTCGGTCACTAACTTGCCTAATTCTGAGCCGAGCGATATGATATATGACGTCGATCTTGCATCAGATCTTGAATGTATGGGAGTCTATGTCAAAAATGCGGTCTATATGTTCCGATGCGAAAAAAATTACAATGTGGACGACAGCCAAAACAATGGATTAGTTATATATATAAATGTGCTGGAGAACTGGTCTAACAAATATTGCCAGTCCCTCGATGCTGCGCAGGATGAAGGATCCCGAAGAATATGATCGGATTTACTGTTCTCCAGAGTGAGTAGTAGATCGCCCGTAGGATAGTAAATACGCACAAAGTCCCACAGAGTACCAAAGGCTGGGATGCCAGCTTCTTTACAGCCCTCCATGATTTCTGAGTTTCCAATATAATTCGACGTAATGAAAACCACTGCGTGTGACAATTTAGACAGGGAAGTACATGGTCGAAAGCCACCGGAGTGCATACCTTCAGCGTTCCAGTAATGGTAAGCCTCTTTGAGAATCTTCATGGTATCTGGGCGGCCGCCGCGTTTCTTACTGTCCCATAGGAGTAGCCGCTCCGGCCCTATGTGTCGATGGATGAGACCACTGATAGTCGGACCAAAGGTTTTTTCCTGGTCAGAACCTGTTGGTGACTACGATCAGGTCTTTGCCGAGCGTGGAAAAGTGACGCGTCTACATACCTATCCAGATGAGATACCTGTTGGAGTAATAACTCAGGAGTCAGAGCCATGTCAAAGCAGTTCACATCGGGCATACCAATTCGGCGACTGCAGGCAGGTTGAGAGAGCTGCGCCTAGACCTGTTCCTGTGCAGATACGAATACCTCGGTGGTACAAAGTCGAAGTGTTCGAGACACCAGCAAACTACGGGATGGAGAAATCATTGACTTGGGCGGGGAATGGAGTCGGTAGATAGAACGCACCTTGAGATCTCGAGTCCACAGCGTCTTTGGCGGATCATTGACGAGGCTACGTGTGAAGTCGCCTGTACAGCTTCAGAAAGGGTATTATCACCCGTTTGGGGCATTCCTTACCTTGGACGCCACAAATCATATAGTGATATTTAGCATGTTTACCCTCCCTAGAATAAGATGCGTCAAAAAGAGTTCTCGCGGATAGTCTAGCTGAAACGGCGTACGAAATAATACCAAAAGCATGGTACTCCATGATAGATGAACGGCTGATCCTACCCAAGAGGCCCTGCTGCATCCCTCGTCTGAATCGCACGATCGCAACTTTTGGGGAAGGCTAATGGAGAAATCAGCCAGCTTCTTCGAGCCGTCGCTAATCGAGTGACTCACCAACTCAATATCGACGGGGACTTCGCGTACGCAGATCCAAGGAAGCGCAATGCTGCGGCACCGTGTGAGTTGAAGGAGCGGTGATAATAACAAAAGACCACTTACAAGACAGTCATTCCACATGTGAACCAAACTGCAAGGCTGTTAGTGGAGTGAATTTACCAACAAAGGAAGGACAGCTTACAGTCTTGTTGCCGGACGAGATGGACACCGCTGAGGTTCCACGTTTTGGTCTCAGGAATGTATACGTCTCCGAGGATGACGAAGACCCCTTGACATCGTGTGAGTGGACAATAGCGTTATCGCAGGGTCAGAGCCTTACAAGTAGCGAGGAGACCAATCCATCCCACAAAACGGTGGTGACGTTCAAAGACACTATACATCTCAATAACTTCATCATACCCAAGCTTTGAAGCTTGACTTACTTGTGGTGCGTATTTCGGACCCATGGAAATGCACTCAGAGCTGAAACCATGACGGCGATGTTTGTGACAACGCCCATGACAAGAATTGCATCATGGTTGACGTCGTGGTGGCGGAAATTGTTGATAACCTTTAGTAAGAGCCAAAGGACACCTGACAAGGCGCAGCCGCTGTGGATACCACCAAGATGCTACACATGAAGACTTAGAATGTCTCGAGCGGAATAACCACGGAGAAGGTACCTGAAGGACCGAGGTACACCCTAAGCGCCACCATAAAGGGGTCCACTTTTGCGAAGGTCAGCCGACGTACTTGGAAGTAAGTTGGAACCTACCTTGGCGAAGAATGTATTGACGAACCAGTAGAGTATACGGCCAAAAATCTCATTGCGCATCAAAATGGCGAAGTTAAAGTTCCCGACGACCATGGCGCCCGAGTACTTGACGGCGTAAGGAAAATGGCCAGATGCGGCGAGACCAAGACCGATCATGTTCAGTCCAAAGGTAAAGCAAAAGAATTTACTATCAGGAGTCTCAATGAAGCTTCTTTAGGGTTTCACGACGTCCATCCGCAGCTCACCGATATGTGTTAAACCATATCTTGAATTTGATCCAATTCGAAACCTGCTTCTTCGGTTTTGGTGTCGACTTAACAGGGGGGCTCATGTCCTTCTTCAGCGCAGGGATATTGTCGGCTGGATTGACCGTCGTAGTGGGGTCCTTCTTCTCATCGTTGGGGAAGTAGGTAGGAGCGACCTTGGCTGGAGGGTGAACTTCCAGCGTCCCTTTCTCTGCGTCGCTGTATGCCGGGGCAGTCTCTTTCGTAGGAGAAGACATGACAGACTCGTGAAGGAGATGGGGCCTTTGCAAGGGCGGAAGGGGGTGCAGGTTTTGAAACGTCTAATAGTCCCTTCTTATCCATTCCTGTGGATCCCTTGCCCTCCGCCCGATGAAAGCTGAGAAAATATGACTTTGTTAGCTCACCCACGATAAAGGAACCATGCAGGTATTTTTGGTGTCCGATATTGGGGCAAATGAGCCAAAAAATCGCAGGAGTGGTAACCGATATGTTCGGTTTCCCCAACACCGGTGTCCCGGCCTTCGACACCCGTTCTTCCGTGTAAATGTTGTTTCAACAAAATCGATCCGCAAACGGTCTCGATTGATGCCGATACATTGGGCGCGTCCGTTTGTATTGATTATGAGATACCGTAGAGAACCATTTAGCAGATGCAACGGCCGTTTGGAGGGGAATGCGAGCGTTCTGAGATGCTGTATGTGCATTGGACCACAATAGAGCGAATCGGAGAGTTCTCGTCGTAATTCATGGTGTGCACATACAATGAGGAACTTATCTCCCATGATCGATAGGGCAGGGTGGAAAAGGCGAGACTTACGAATGATCAGACCGTTCCATTGGGTCAGTGTTCGCAGCAGGTTCAGATAGCCTGTCCGTTGGTGGGTAGAGTATCGGGCTGCGTTTCCAAAGTTTCGGGTTTCAAAACTAAGAATAGAACAGAGTCTCGCGTCGCTTACTTCGGATGGGAAAAAAGGCACACAACGAAAACTAGCATCATGGTGATAGAGCCGTGAATGCATGATAGAGCCCGTGCCTTGAGAAGCGTGTATGGAGATTGCTGGCCATCTGTCAATGGCTGATACTCGTTTTCGCACCGAGCTGGATATCACGAAACTGGATGGGGAGTGACGCCACTATGGGTCAAGGGGTCACGCACGCATAGGTGGCTCAACCCATCTTCCATTTCTACAATATAGATTAAATAGTAAAGCTACATAAGAATATCCATACATACATACTAGGGTAACCATCAGTCCTCCTCTGTGAACTTTTGCAGTTCTAAAAGCATTCGTGATACTTCTTGCTTGAACATACATATATCGTTGCTGTTCTTCATGATTTCTCTTACAGTCTCCTCCATGAATCGTGCGGTTTTTTCGACTTGCTCCCGATATCTAGCGCCAGAGATAATCAACTCCTGGCATCAGCAGATAAGACAAGGAACACCTACTCAAACTGGAGGCTCTGTAATCGTGACTTGACACCCATTCCGTTGGCTAGAGCCGCAGTTCTGGCGTGGGCTAATTCCTTCTCCAGTCTTGTCGCTTCGGCACTGCTGGCGGCTGCCTCTTGTTGAGCTGCCTAGATCCAGAATTGTGGTTACCGAACAATATGCATTCAAATTATGGGTACTCACATCCCGTAAATCATCAGCCTGTTCATTCAAACCAACGACCTTTTTCTCTAGCTCCTCCAGTTCCTGTTCCATATTCTCACAGTCCGTTGACAATTGATCGAGTTCGTTGTCGATTTTGATGCGCTCACTCTCGACTTCGGCTCGCTCAGACCGCTTTAATTCTGCAATCGTGCTGAGCGCGGGTTTCACAACCTTCCTAACATCGGCTCCATTGAGTAAATGAAGAGGGTTGGATGCGCCGGTATTGAGTTCGAGGGTTAAGTCGACGTCCTGGAGCGGTGTCGGAAGTGGTGGGAACAGTCCCAACTGTGAAAGAAGATTTGTATAGGCGTCTAAAGCCTCCTCTGCGGCCGCCGTTCGATTTGTGACGTTCACTTCCAAGCTCATGACGTTGCGGCGTGCCTCCTCATTCTTTTGTTTGAGGTCCTCTAGATTGCGCGACAGCGTCTCATGGTCTGTATTCATGCGAATAACTTCTTCTGGACTGAGGTTCTGGGTCTTCACGATTTCGGCGAGCCTACGCTCGTCGGCCTCGATTTGCTGTAAATGCAGCTCTAAGAGGCGTTTAGAAGGCTTGAGTCAAACGCATATCAAACGGACCGACCTCGAGAATTCAGCTCTGCCTTCTCGAAAGCTATCGTATCAATGAGCTTCTTTTTTCGTCCTTCATATTGCTGCAGGATCTTCTGGAACTTCTCGCTGTCCCCTTTGAGCAGTTCGTTCTCATTCTGAAGCTTCGAAATGGGAGCCTAGTGTCAATTGGGTGAGCGGCATTCCGCTTGCACGACAGAGCGTCCGCCACATACAGCAGATGACTCTAATCTGTGGAGCTCCATCTTCAGTTCGTTCAATCGGTTAGTCTGTTCTTCCAAGTCCCTCTGTACGCGTTCATCCTTCTTCGCTAGGTGCGATTGTCAGCAGGTCTGCCACGAGCCAAATGGTTATGCTTACTAAAGCGATCCTCTAATGCTTGCTTCGCCTCGGGGAAATCGTCTGACCCATCTAGCCACACGAGATATGATTGGGCATAGTATTCGAAGGCCAGAGTACTATGGTCGCACGGCTCATCAAAGTCGTCCGGGACGTCCGCTGGGAATTGGAGTGTAGGATGACCACTTGCTAAGTAATCCTCCCGCGCCTGAAATCTCGATGAATAGACTCCAATTAAAACTGTCATACGCACTTTACATAGCTCAACTAACCACGATAGAACCCCCAATAGAGACGGCCACGAGTGCATACTGGCCGGTGCCGCTAGCCATTTATTGTCAATCTGATGTACATACGGGTACCGAAGTGCCTTGAGCGCGGGAACAAACTCGTCCTCGAATCGCGATCCTTGAACAAATGGGTGGTAGGGATCCAAGGTCAACACGAGATAGTTGAAGATAGCACGATAGTCTTTCCCCTGTATGTTGGTGAGTGTTCCCATAGATATGTCTAGGCCAGCCTTATGCAAGAAGGAGAATATGTCCTGGCGCATCTTCGACTGATACTGTCGATCACGGAGTGGACGAGGGTCTTTCGCTGCTTGAATGCCACTAGGCGCAGCTGCTTGGTTTCCACCTGTCCAAGTTGACATCCGTCGCGTGCTACTGCAAAAACACTCAGTACGAGCGATCAAGAAGAGAGTTGACCGACCAACTTGTGCAACGGTGTTCTCCCTGGGTTCGGTTTCACTGCGCTTTGCAGTAGGGGATTCATATTTTGTGAGCGATACATAGACTGTCGTGAGTTGGTTGGGGGAGCAAGCATTGGTTGTGGGTATGGTCCACGGAGAGCAGGTCCAGCTAAGGATGCGCGCATATTCTGAGAGGGTTTCTTGACTGTGGAAGGGACAGGCAGGTGTGAGCGTGCATTTCCGTACGGATCAGCAGCAGGCTGCATCGTTGAGCGGCGTCGAGCGTCCATGGCATTGACGAAGGGGTTGTGGTTCGGAGACAAACGAATTGACGCGACCGTGACCAGGTGACCGTGACAAACAATTCACGCGCACGTGGCTCGCGTTTTGCCCCTATTTCTTGGGTGACTCAGTAGGACTCGCTGAGTGACTCGTCAGGTCCACTGGTTTCACCACAACTCGAAGTTTGAAGAAACTTTGGAGTGCACCATGACACCTTCCAGTGAAAGGGATCTCTTCGGCGGCGCGATCAAGGCCATCTTGCCTTCCAGCCTTATAGATGCATCGTAAGGGTCGTTTTAACATCGAACTTCTTTCTTTTGTCTCTGATTGGTCTTACAGCGACCTGCGACAGGTTCCCGATACTCAAGAAGTGTTCCTCTACCCAGATTCGAGTATTAGCGTCATAGTGGAAATACTCGAGCGAGTGGAGCCCACGAGCTATCAGGATGCCGCAAGGTGAAGTGTCTTCTCCTGCTCGTTTTCCCGTGCACGCCATTCATTCACGTCAATCAGATTTCATTTCGACTCCCTTGCCCACGATAACTCCTCTGAGGCCAATCAAGTTGACAGCATAACCGTCATTCCCAACGACAGAGGCGATGATACTCCATCGGCCATCGTACTGTCTGGCTCCCAGAAAATCCCAAAATTCAATCGATCTACAGCCGACGACGTTCGCATCCTCTTAGGTCTCTTCCGTGTGGAAGCGAAGAACTCTGATGTTGTCGTCACATTTAACGTCCCAATATCTTCCCAGGATGACGGTGCGGTGGGAGAAGGAGGGTATCTGGCTGCGAAGACAGCCTTTGAGAATATGATACGGTCGTTCCGTATCAGTGATTATGGATTGTTCGCCTAGATGGACGCGGCCAGCCCCTGCGCCGGACTATGTACATGTGTAAGTATGGCTAATCCAGAGCAACTATCCCATGTTATCTATTTCTGCTCCATAGGTCTAAATTTTGCCTGTTGGAATGTTGGCACTCGCCGAATGGCACATCGAGGTCAACATGTGCGATAGTATTTTGTTTCCCAATAATAGCTTTCCTTTCCCATTCGTGCCCTTCCGGCTTCTGTCATATCATCAACCCCCAATTGTCGATCTCGGTGCGCTAGGAATAAGCCGCCCCAATGGCGATGGGTGATCCTGGGTGTACCGACGCTCATTTCCCATTGTGTGAATGTTTTCTTATTATTAGGACCATATCTCGTTTATCAATGGCGTATACGACACGCGGTCATTGACGGCCTTGAGACGTAACCATGCAAACGATAGAACTTACTTCCAACGACGAACCGTCCTTGTATGTGATCGTTCCTCGCCGTCGGAAGCATCCGATGGAGGGGCAGTCGACTTTTGCAAAGGTTAAGTATATAATACATCGCACCTGTCGATAAATAGTCCATGTGCATAAGGCTGTGGTAACGTCAACTCATCCATTGTGTCGTGGCTCAATCATATCAAGCATTGCCGTCCAGCTCTTGTTCGGCTTCGGGTTCCTCAACGATGCGCTCTCTGATCGGGGTGCTTCCACTGGCGGCTTTAGCTTCCTTCTTCCGCTTTGCAGAATCTTTGAGCTTCTCCCAACGTTCTCGGAACTTCGATATCATGACTTTCTATTGAAGTAGGTTGGAAGGTTAAATCTCTCTTTCTGTGCCTAAGATTATCGGGAAGAACTAACCTGCTTCTCGTTCTCTGATTTCAGACCACGGACTTCGTCTTCAAGTTCTTTGATGCGCCGCGTGTATTGGGCCTCGCGACTTGGTGTCAGCCCCTGTATGGGCAGAGGGGGTACATTCAAGTTCAATGCGCTGAGGTCGATATGGGGGCGTTGGCCGACCATGGAGGCACCCATCACACGCTGCGCCTACAGTCGTATGAATTCAGTGGCCTGGTCATAAGCTGAGTCAAGGAGGAGACATTTACCTCTCGCCGAGCCATCACGATACTATCACGAAGCTGTTGATCCTGCTCCTTGCGTTTATGCATATGTCGCTCAGCTGCTTCTAGTCGTTGCTGTAAGCTTTCAAGCTCCTGCTTGAGCGACGCATTTTCTTTCTTATATGAAGCGACAGTGGGTTCAGAACTCGACGATACCACGTAAAATGACTCAGAGAGGTCATCGCCTGGGTAAACAAGGATGGGCGAAAGTGCTGGAAGGGGGATGCGTCAGACTCACCAAGGTCTAGGACGTCGTCATCAAATTCATCAACTGGGTTTAAATTTTGAGACGCGGAGGCTGGAGGAGGATACGTCGTCCGACTCTTCGACAAGCCCATTCGACGCTTGAATTTTGACACCAATGGTTCGTCGCCATCTGTATCACTACTGAGGTTTCCGTCCCTCGATTTGGCATTTGACGTTGAGGCATTTGGATCGTTTCCATTGGCGCCATTCAAGTCGATAGCAGCCGAGAAGGCAACTGGCTGAGACAAATTGTCCAACATCCCTTGCATTATCGTCCAGAATTGATTGAAGGCGTCACCAGGATCTGACTGTAGTCTACGTTGAGATACCTATTCCGGGGGGACAAAGTGACGCACCCTTTGACCTCCAAGAAGCATGAAAGACTCATCAACAGTATTCTGTAGGTCGTTTAGACGGGTATTGGGTGGCGGGGAAGGGGCCTGCGGAGGAACATTGAGGTGAGTGCGGGCTTTGGGAGTGCTAGTTGAGGGCTGGGGGTCGGGTTTCTGACGTTCGTTGGGATCCTTTCCATCCTCCCTCAGTTTTTGGACCTTTCTTTGAAGGTCCCGAGCGGCTTTGCTATGCTTACTATGCAGCATCCTTAGCGTGCGGCTGGCCTGACGTACGAGAGTGTCAGCATGAATTGGATACTGTCTAGGCTGAGGCCCAAACCGATTCATCGTTGCTTTGCTCTGCCGCGGCTAAGTACGCTTCTGAAGCCCTTTGGTGTTCTTCTGCGGCGGGGATGAGGTATCCCTGGGCTAAATGGTCCTCGGCATTGGCAGCATGCTCATGTGCCTACAAGAGTCTCGGTTAAGTGTCTTGTGTTGAGTTCAACATAGCGAAGACAAGTACTGCGTTCATAGGCATTTCAATCTCAGACATGAAGATGGGAGCAGTAGCAGTAGTACGGGGCGGGTATTGTGAGGTCGGCTTGCGGTTGCCTGTCGCTATATAGGGTATTGATCTTAGGCGCCTGTGCGCTTTGGGTGTGTTGACGAGACCCACTTGCGCAGAGCCAGGTAAATGTAGGACAATCAAGTTCAAGCTGTATTTCCTAGCCTGGAGTATGCACACGACGCTCTCCTGGGATACTTCCTGCTAGAGTTGCGTATACTAATTACGAGTGGCGATGACCGCGGACTCAGGCGCAGCCCCTGACTGATGTGACGGTGTCACTATTGTGACCAGACCCCAGGTCAGTGTGTCATCATTTCCTCCTTCCTCTTCTCCTCGTCGTTGTCCCCGTTCTCCTCAGTCTCAATTTCGTTCACTGCGCTGCTCTGATTCACCCGCGGAAGCAAAGCGGGCTGCGTACTTCTTCGCCGTCTACTCTTCTTGTATATCGATCGACCCGTCATGTCCGTCCCCCCAGGCCCTCTGTGAGTTCTTCCGCTATGGAATGAACCACATCATCTCACCCAAGTTATCCAGGAGAAAGACGATCAGAGTCACAGGTATGATTGTACTCTAGCGAAGGCCGAGGTGAGAGAGCTGACTGGCGCTCATGCAACCGCAGTCGTCGCCGCAGATGGCCTTTCCAAGCGCGACGTTTTCCGTCTCCCCGACCCATTCGCCGTCATCACTGTTGATGCTGAGCAGACGCATACAACCAGCGTGATTAAGAAGACCTTGAATCCATACTGGAATGAAAGTTTCGATATGTGCGTCCTGCCCTCTTACCCGCAGTCGTGCACTCATGCTGCGAGATATGCAGCACCGTCAAGGATTCGTCTGTCGTCGCAGTGCAGATATTCGATCAACGCAAATTCAAGAGACGCGATCAAGGATTCTTGGGTGTCGTGAATGTGCGAGTCAGCGATGTTTTGGATTTGGAACTTGGCGGCCATGGTGCGTCGTATACTCATATTGCTTCGATCTTCCTCACGGAACGGCCGCTCTCTATCCTTCAGAGATGCTTACGCTGGATCTCAAAAAGTCCAACGATAACCTTGTCGTGCACGGCAAACTCATCATATACCTCTCCACCAATGTTTCACAGCCTATCTCGAATCCTGGTCCCTCACAGAACAGCAGCCTGGCCACCGCGTTCGCGGACATGGGGCTAAATGCTACGCCGAGCTCTCCCACTGCTTCCAATTCCAACCTGACCCCCTCAACGACTAATGCCGCACTTTCCCGGACTCCGTCCCACGCCACAGGTCCTGATCCAACGAATAATGCCCATATCACAATGCCTACACCCAGTATTCCATCAACTGTCACGCCCGCTCAGGAGGAGCCACAGCAACCACAGCAATCGCCCGCTCCTAGCTCGCGTCCTGTCAGCGCTTCAAGCCCCAACCCTGCTGTCACCAACTCGCCCAACCCTCCGCAAGCCACCCCTGGGGCCCAAACGGGGAACAATCAAATGCGCAATTTCAACCCAAACGTAGATCAGTACGGCCCTCTTCCTACTGGATGGGAGCGTCGTATCGATCCGTTAGGAAGAACTTACTATGTCGATCACAACACTCGCAGTACAACCTGGAATCGCCCCTCCGCCAATCCCGCTGTCAATCATACGACCCAGGACACCGAAACCAATGCAGCCCGAGATCAGCATTCAAGGCGTATTCTTGCGGATGACCTCCTGGAAGCTAACAATAACCGTAGCCAGGCAGCTACACCTCCAGCGGCTCAGCCAGCCATCGCCGCTGGTGCTATCTCTGCTGGAAGTAATGCTACCACTGCTGGTACGGGCCCCCTTCCAAACGGTTGGGAAGAGCGTTATACCCCCGAAGGTCGTCCATACTACGTTGATCACAACACACGGACGACTACATGGGTTGATCCTCGTCGTCAGACCGTTATCCGTGTAATGGGACCAAACGGTCAGGGTACCTCCTTACAGCCCCAAATATCCCAGCTTGGTCCTTTGCCTTCTGGTTGGGAAATGCGTCTCACATCGACGGCCCGAGTCTATTTTGTCGATCACAATACCAAGACGACAACCTGGGACGATCCCCGCCTGCCCTCTTCTTTGGATGCTAACGTCCCTCAATATAAGCGAGACTTTAGGCGTAAACTCATTTACTTCCGGAGTCAACCTGCCATGCGAGCTCAGCCTGGTAATTGTCAAATTAAAGTTAGACGTAACCACATTTTCGAAGACAGCTACGCCGAGATCATGAGACAAACTCCCAACGATCTCAAGAAACGGTTGATGATCAAGTTCGATGGTGAAGATGGATTGGATTATGGTGGTCTTTCCAGGTACGTTCGTTAGGTCTTGTCGTTGTCTTGTGTGACTCATTGGGCCTTCCACAGAGAATTCTTTTTCCTTCTGTCACACGAAATGTTCAACCCCTTCTACTGCCTCTTCGAATACTCCGCTCATGACAATTATACCCTCCAAATCAATCCCGCGTCGGGCGTAAACCCCGAACATCTGAACTACTTCAAGTTCATTGGTCGATGCTTGGGACTCGGTATCTTCCATCGTCGGTTCCTTGATGCTTACTTCATCGTGAGCTTCTACAAGATGATCCTACGCAAGAAGGTTACGCTGTCCGATTTGGAGAGTGTCGACGCAGAACTGCATAGGGGTTTGACCTGGATGTTGTTCGTATTGTTTTCTCAACGCGCCTTGTTATCCTTGGCTCAACTAATTGTTCATCCAGAGAAAACGACATCACCGATATTATTGATGAAACATTCACCGTCACGGAGGAACGCTTCGGTGAAATGGTTACAATTGAACTCAATGCTGGTGGTGCCGACGTCCCAGTCACGCAGGACAACAAGAAAGATTATGTTGACGCCGTGGTTGAATACCGTATCTCCAAGCGTGTGAAGGAACAATTTGAAGCCTTCATGTCTGGCTTCAGTGAACTGATTCCTCAAGATCTCATCACCGTGTTCGATGAGCGTGAGCTTGAGCTCTTGATTGGTGGAATGTCTGAGATCGACGTGTAAGTTGTCGTTTTTGTTGTCGCTTTTTTACCTTCTCACTGGCATTTTAGCGACGACTGGACCAAATACACTGACTACCGAGGATATGAAATGACTGATGAAGTCATCCAGTGGTTCTGGAAGTGTGTGCGTAGCTGGCCGCCTGAACGCAAGTCACGCCTCCTTCAATTCGCCACTGGTACCTCCCGAATCCCCGTTAATGGTTTCAAGGACCTACAAGGATCTGATGGACCTCGCCGTTTCACGATAGAAAAGGCTGGAGACCCTTCACAACTACCGAAGAGTCATACCTGCTTCAACCGTATCGACTTGCCGCCTTATAAAGATTATGCAAGTTTGGAACAGAAGCTCACCCT
This sequence comes from Pleurotus salmoneostramineus, assembly GCA_002583695.1. NCBI lineage: Eukaryota > Fungi > Basidiomycota > Agaricomycetes > Agaricales > Pleurotaceae > Pleurotus > Pleurotus salmoneostramineus. The sequence continues at coordinate 24,399 of BEWF01000191.1, forward strand.
CGCCGTAGAGTGCGTATCCCTAATTCTCAATGTGTCGACTTTTCTCATAATGCTCTGTTGCGTAGGGAAACTGTCGGTTTCGGTCAAGAGTAGAATACCTTGTTTTATACATGTATGCGTTATGTATATACTTATCACCCGTCCTTGGTCATGGACTCTTATTCGTCATCGGAAATCTCCTGTATATGTATTCCAGATTTTGAGTAGTCTACAGCCCCGACGAAAATACGTACACCAATTAATAATGTCACTGCTTCGATCCAAGAAAAATAACAAGTGTGTAAGGTAGGTATTATGCGTACGCGTCGAGTCAATATCTTTCAAACGCGAAAGCGATATAGATATCTGTGGCGAGTTCAATTATGTGCGGAGGTGAAGAGAGTGAAGTAATACACACTGGCAGCCTCCCATTGATCTTCGTCCATGGAGCTTTCGCCGTTGTCATCGACTACCTTCATTCGTACCATGAGGTTCTTGAAGTCAGGCTGGTGCTGATGCTCATCAAACACTTGATGAAACTCCTTCATATACACTGGCCTCAGCTTATAGTCCGCTGCCAACCTGCGCAATACGGTATTCATGAATGGGTGAGATGAATGACCGATGAAAATAAAGGCCCTACCGGACGAAATTATCCCAGCGGACGACATACTCCGGCACATTCTCCACGGCGTCTTGGAGAAAAAACCAGTACTTGTCCCCAAATGGAGGCCGGTTGTGCCGGTCCTCGAAGGTAATTTTGTAGACCGAATTCCCGAAGGATAGATCTTCTTGATCTGGCGGTACTGCCTCTAGTTGGGATCTACAAGGAAAACACCAGAATGCCAAGGAGGAAGCAAGAACGTCAACAGGGACATGAAAAAAATGTGAGGCAGGGGCAAGACCTACAGTAACAACTCAGCGTTGGGTATTGTTCCTATAAAGACACCGCCGGGTCTCAACCATCGACTCACGTTCTCCAGCATGCATCGAGCTTTTTGAACGGTTTCAAATGCGTAATGCATACAAAACTGCATAGAAACAACATCAAACGGCTCCACCAGTCGCGCTGGAGGTATTGCCTTGTTCAGCGATTGTGTATAACAATCCAGAGCAGCAAACGTCGCGTCAAATCTCGGAGCCCTGAGGGTTTCCCATCGGGAGCGGGCTTGATCCACAGACACGGCAGCAATATCTAAAATGATAAAAGACCAAAACCAGCGTCGATAAACGTGGGGTTTGGGATGATGAAGGAGTACGAACCGACACCGATCAATTCCTTCACACGTGCCTTGGCCCACTTGGTTATGTCGCCTCCCTTTCCACAACCCATGTCAAGAACCTTACCAGAAGGAGGTCTTGATTTCCCCCGGACATTAGAAGGCACGGATCCCGCGCCGGCAGCTAGTGCAGGATGGGCAAAGCGCGTAATCAAGACGGATTTGACCCAGTTGTTAAAGTTCTTCAGCCCGATAATTGGAGATTCTTGTCGCTTCATTACGCCGACTTCCGGTCTGGCATTATCTGCATTTATGGACAAGGGTTACATCATCCCCCACCAAACAATTGGTAAACGGGAAACATAAAAGAAAGGGTGTGGAGGGGATCTCACAATGCTCCATTACTACTCCCACGTCGCCTACCATCCTCTTGACAGGAGGTTGGCCGGGGGCTTCAGTGTCAGGACTGTAGCCTCGTTTCCGTTTTGTCAACCGAGAAGTACCGATGCCGCGAAAGTCCTTGAACATGTCCATCTCGGCCTGCGATAATGGCATCAAGACGCTCCCAGGAGGGGTGATTCTGTTACGAGGGTGATAGGGTACATTGGAGCGCTTAGGCTGGGGCTGGGGCGGCATGATGATAGGTTGATGATTTTGTATCCTGGAAGAAGGACCCAGGCTGATGGGGAAAGAAGGGGGAGTGTCTATGAGGATAGATGAGCCAGAAGGACCTGGAAATGAGGGTGTTGACGGCGAGTCCCGCGTTGGCGAATCACCAAACAAATTGCGAGTTGAACCTGCACTGGGGCTGCTGGCTGAGGTCGGCGAAGGCACGCTTGGGCTGGGCAGTGCTGAAGATGTGCTCGCGCGACGTGAGAACGAGGGTGAGCTGTGCTGTGCACGCGACGCGGTGGTCGACACGGTCAAGGGCGACGGTCGAGACAAAGGCTCGAAGGCCGCTAGCTTGTCGTCGATGTCCTGGACGTCGACGGGGGCGTCATTCAGCAAGCGAGCGAGTCCTGAGGCTGGTCTCTGGAGCGGCGGTGTGCGCAGGGTGATGGTTGGCTGGTGGGAGTCTGAGTTGAGCAGGACGGAGAGGTCAGTCGCGCGGCGGGGGAGGGACGGGCTGCTGGACGAGGATGATGGTGGTACGAAAGGAAGAGAGGTTGAAGGCGTCACAGGCGAATTCAAGACAGCATCTCGAACAGGATCAAACGCGGGCATTTTATCATGAATAAAAACAGGTTTTATTTATTTTGCGCCAAAACACCAAAACTCCTTTCTCCATCGGCGCCTAAATTCACATGACTAAGCACTCCGCCACGCAGCCAACCAATCAGAGAGATCCGCCGTCGACCGCTGCACATTCCCGTCCGTCAGTCCTAGCACGTTTCAATCAATCAAACACTTTACCTCGACATAGGCTGCCCGCGCATGGATCGTGTCCAGTGCCTGTGCGAGCGACATACTGTACTTGGACTTTTCCTTGTCCTGTCAAAACATACTCGGTTTGTATTCATACCCATCAGCGCGGATAAATGGGCTTACCGCAAAGAACGCCTCCGTCTCCTTGTAGTCTTGTTCGCTAGAAAGACTGTCAAACGACATCTGGAATGCTCTACCTTTAGCCGTCGCTTAGCCGCGGATCACCTGGCTGCTCACCTCCACAAGGTACTTCAGTGTGAAATTGCCCTCGAATCGCTTGTACAACTAGACACCGTGTCAACCAGCAACCCCACATTCACGCTTCCGGGAAACTCACAGTGTCGTAGTTGTCCTTGAAGAACTGGCCAACAGCTCTACGAGAGAACGTGTTGGACTCGAACCCACGGAAGAAATACACCACATCCTGATCGCGAGACTTGTCGATGATGTATCGGAAGGTCGCATCCAAGATGGCCTTGTCCTGCGTTTGACAAAGGGCAAAGCTATATAACCGGAACAAGTAAAAAGTCAACCCACGGGATGGCAAAGAGACAGCCACCACCAAAAAAAAACTCACATGGCAGCCGTTCTTGCACTTGGGGCCTTGGGCTTTTCATTGATTTGCATTACGGCATCATACTCCTCTTGACCACCATATTCTACGGCCTGTTAAACCACCATGAGTCAAAACTTCCTTACCATCAAACACACCACGCGTACCGTTGAGAAGATGATACGTTGGAGATCAGCGGGGATCTGGCTATCTTCACCCGTCTTCATATAGTGAGAGAACCGGCTCCGTAATTCCTCCACAACCCTGCATTGTGGAATCAAAAAAGAACATCTGAGTCAACGGACGATGCCGCCTGGTGAAAACAAGAAAAACTAACTTTGGATCCTTGGCCCTTGCGGCTTGTGAGATCGCCGTCGTGCGTAGTTGTTGAGTGTCCGTGGATTCACCATCGGCATAGTCGTATCCCAATTTCTCAACCAAAGGCGAGAACAAGGCCTATACATAGCATATGGTTAAGATGATCCCCGAGCTCAAGTCACATATCACTTACCCGACGGAAAGCATTGAGAGAGTCCACGATCTCGGGATTCTCCCACCAGATGGAAGTCAAAGAACTGACATTCTCAGCGATTCCAGACCATACGAGGTCTAAACAGAGAGTTGCATGAGAGAAAGTAAGTTAAGATGTGATATAACCCTTACATTCTTTCTCGTTCTTAAGGCCGTCAACCAGTGTCAAGGCGCTACTCAGCTTAGCATGACCAGCACGGGCTAATTGCATAGCATCGTGCACCAAGCCAATCCGGTCGTTGAGGGAGAAGGGTGAGTCGGCCTTAGCAGCTTCGGCGGCAATCTTCGCTAGTCGCTCAGGTGTATATAGGACGCGGTCTAAAAGGCAGGTGTACTGAGTTATTCATCGCACTGGAACGGGACTTCACTCACAGACACCGGTGGTATCAGCGTTCAACTTGAAGGTCTTGCTGGTATCAAGAGGGAAAGTGTGCTCCCGGCTTTCAAGAACAGGCGTTCTGTCGACGACGGCCTTGCCTTCACCATCGACGGTGAGGATGCTCAAGGGGACGTTCCTGATTTGATTTTTGTCGGTCAATGTACGGCGAATACAAGGCACGAGACACTGACCAGATGGTCTCGTTATCCTTGGGGTCAGCATGCCCTGTTTCGAGGAAACGATCCTGGCGGACTTTAATACCCTCTGGGGTCTCTGTCACTGTCAGGACTGGGAAGCCCATCTAGAAGATTCCAGGTCAGCTGCCTGCAAAAGGGAACACCACAAGAGGAATGTATTCGACCTTGGTGATCCAGTTGTCCATGAGCCGAACAACATCAACGCCTGCGATGGAACTTTAGCATACTTGGAAGTTGGTGTGAAACTCCTATGTAGGATAAACTCACCCGTGGCCTCACCAATGCCTTGCCAGAGATCAGTGGTAATGCTGTTGGCGTAGAGCTTCTTCTTAAGGTAAATGGAGACCCCCTTGAGGAATTTGTCCTCCCCAACGTAGCTCGAAAGCATGCGCAAGACTGACAATGGGGTGAGTGACGGCTCACATAGGCTTGAAAGCTCTTACCAGAAGCCGCCTTGGAGTATGAGAGGGCATCGAAGATCTACATGATTGTCATTAATCAAACCAAGTTCTGACGATGTGGGTTGATATAGCTTACCTGGTTGATGTGGTTAGCATCTGGGCACTCCACTTCAATGGGGTGCGAAGAGAGTTTGGCGTCAAGGGCAAGGGCACGGTTGAGGTGGCCGGAGATAAAGGCCGAATCGACTTTCCACTCAGGGAAGACCCTTCAAGCTTGGTCAAGGTACCGAACATGAAAGTTCTTCGGGGAAACTTACTTGTCTAGAGGAATAGAGGATCAGCGGCAAAACGAGTGTGAGAGGTACAGAACATTTACCAGCAATAATGACTTCTCCCATCTATGGTAAGACTGGTCAATGATTGGCTCTATGAAATACTCGAACTGCACAAACCAATGTAGCAAAACCTGCGGCACGGTGTTAGAAGAAGGAATTATGTGGTCATCGCACATGGACGGACCTTCGTTGAGGTAGAGGTAGTTCCACCATTCCATAGTAGTGATGTTTCCGAACCTGACCGAATTTTAGATGCACAGAGATTGACTGAGCGATCGAAAAGGCATACCACATGTGAGCAACTTCATGGCTTTGGGTGGTGGCGACCTGCTTCTTAGCAGCGAGATCACCACGCTCCGGGTTGAAGAGGAGAGCAATTGTTCGGCCAGTGATCAAACCCCAGTTTTCCATAGCACCTGTGAACGAATGTTAGACTACTCTTGACTGTTGGGGGACTTTGGTCGTGGTACCGACCTGCATCGAAGTCGCTAGCCTAGCATTCTAGTGAGTAGGGTCGAACATGGCGTAAGGAATCTTACATACCACCAAAGTATCGAGCTTGGGCAAAGGGTATGCTACATCGAAGACCTCTTCGTAGATCGGGAGGACTTTGGCGGTGACGTCGAGAGCGAAGTGTGCCTGGTCGATGTTGTCAGGCGTAGCTATAAGTATGATGTCAACCGCAGGAAAACAAGCGATCGGAAAGAAAGTTACGAACCATACATGCGGAGGGGAAGCTCCTTTCCGGTCAATGGACTAGTGATAACCTTTTCCAAGTGTTCGAAGGGACCATTAGCCCAAGCAACGATATAACTGGACATAGGAGGGGTGCTTTGGAACTTGGTAATTTTCCATTTCTCAGAGTTATCGATGGTGGAAAGAACCTTGCCCAAGGGCGATTCAGCTGGAGCTGATCCAGGTACGTAGGCTTCTTCGGAGATCGAGGGCATGTTACTAAGACTGACGGTGTTTTCGCGGGAGATGAGGGTGATCGCGAATGTGGCCTTGAGGAGAGGTTCGTCCCAGCAAGGGAACGCGCGACGAGCAGCAGTGGGCTGAACAAGAATGCATTAGGACGGGTAGATCGTTGGATGGTGATCGGTCTACTCACCTCGAACTGGGTCAGGGCATAATACTTCGTTTTCCCCCCATGCTCCCATGAAGATTTGTAATAACCCGTCATGCTGCCGGTGAGCTCTCCCGAGAAAGCGACCTGGAACTGCGCCTTGGATCCAGCAGGCAAGGGTGACGGGAAGTGGAAAGTAGCCCGCTCCTGGACGCTATCATAGGTGTAATCGGATTGAAGTAGCTCCTGCTGCGATTCTTCAGAATAGAGCGAAGCCGTTCCGAGCTCAAGATCGGCGGTGTTCAAAACGACTTGCGAAGTCTCCTCCTTGACTTCGAGACTGGTAGATGAACCAGATTAATACCAGGATGCGAGATGAACAGGGGGCACATACTGAGCCTTTACAAAGCCGCTGAAAGTCAACTTTTCCAAGTCGGTCTTGATGGTGACCTCATAGTGGGTCGGCTTGAGGTTAAGTGGGAGCCGATACTGGTCCTGGGTTGTTGGAGTTGCAGAGGCCATTGATCTCTGTAATAAGTTCGGCGCCTGGAAAGAAGAGTTGAACCCGGTTGTGGCACAACTGCGGAAAGAGGGGAGTCGTGAGTCGCGAATTGAATGAGGAGAGATCCGTTTATATTTTGGCCGCGTCAGCAGCGGTGAAGCACATGCTTGGAGTCGACATGAACTTGTGATCCATTGGCGTGCTTGTGGGCACGCGATACGCATGAAAGAGTGTGGGACGCGTCGAAACTCGCGTTCTTCGGGCGGAGGAAGTCAGAAAACCTGGTTGAGTGACCCGACGTCCCATCCGGTCCCGTCCTTCCAAGTCGCTATCTAATCTCGTCTGTGAAAATATTAGCCGCGTGTAGCATCCATTCATCACAACGTCCATGTCAAGCAACACAATGCATCTACGGGAGACTCTACCTAAGTAATCATGCTTGTCTTCGAGACCCCAGGTCGCGCGAACAACGACGCCGGGAACTTTTTCGTGAGCGACTGTCGATCGTGCTCCCGAATAATCTCCCGCACCCGTCCCTCTACCCGATCCCCCGCCTTTCTGACTTCTTCCAATCTAGCGGTGATATTTAGACGCGAGGCGCAATACTCTTCTTCGAGCCCTACTACGTTGTTGAAATGGATCACACTAGCAAGGCTTCAGCAACCCAGATTCCAGAAAAAGGTGAGACAGTCGTTCAAACCTTTCAATCCGCATGCGTTCCAGGTCCGCACTTGCTTCATGGAGGATCAAATCGCGTCCTTCCCGAACTTCCTTCGTGACACCGTCGAACCTTTCACAAACACGTCGAACCACCACCTACACATGGCATCAAGGGGAAGAAATTGTGGCAAGAAACGGAACAACTGGCCTCGTGTATCTGATTCAAGGTCTTCAAGCTAACGTCAGCTCTTATGGCCGCGTCGAGTGCAAAATTCTCTTACATTGACTATGGCTTCCATTGCATCGCACTTCCTGAAATGCTCGCCGATCGGTGCGTCATAGACTTTCTCGTGATATTGGATGGGAGCAGCGACTACGGACGCGTCTAGTCAAATGTAGTTGAAGACGCGCCGGACCTGGCTCACCTGGGCCGGCTTTCTTTCCGATGAACTTGTCTTGCGGACTATACCGACTAGCTATCTTCACACTTTTCAGTGGTGGAGAAATCCGTGCATTTGAATCTTCTAGGACCCAGGAGTTTGCTGGTATGACTACAGGCTTTTCCGAAACGGGTGCTTTCTCTGGGCGGGATGTAACCTTGACCTCCGCTCTCGGAAGTGTTCTAGTGATATTTGGTTCTTCGCGGCGTGCTTCTTGGTGTCTTTCATTTGTCGGACGCGATTCTTGCGGTTCTTTGACCGCTTGGCGGCGAATCCCTTCCTTTGCTACGCTCTTCACCGGTTCTCTCAACGGAGCTTTCAGAGGCAGTGATATCTCGTGCACGAAGCCAATGTTGGCGTCATCGCTGCTTGGTCGCATTGGAGAATCGTCTGTTAGGTCAATCATTAGGGGCGGCGGCGTCTCGATCCTGTGGTTGCATTCTACATCCTCAGACGTTGACTGCCGTTCAACCCCAATTAGATCAGTTCGGTATGGTGCATTGTCATTTGACGCAGAGAAACGTACCGGGATCTCCAAGGACACATCGACGAAAGTAGACTCAAAGAGTTCGCTCCCAGAGCCGGAAGATTCTACAATCTCCGGTGTTGCGAGTAGCGTTGACTCTTGCTTGGCAACTTTGGGTACCTTCTCTGGTATGCCTACTTCCTGCTCCTGTTCCGGTGCTTTCTGTGGCTTGACGACTTTCTCAACTGCCGATGGGGCCTATCCAATGACCATCACGACCAAGTCAAGAACACATCATGCCATTGCCTACCTGAACTTCCTTGGTCGTTACTGGGGCTTTGGTTTGCTTTATGACTTTCTCGGCCTTCTACAACGAAAGTGAGCCGAAATGCATCAGCTATCGTAGACCAATATTTACCTTCTTCACCTCAGTCTTCTCCGGTTTCACTTGCCCGATCTTTGTCGCCACCTTTGACTCTACCACCTTGCTGCTCTCGACCACAGGCTTTTTCTCAGTCACGGCTTGAGCGGGCTTGTTCTTCTCTCCGTTCTTTGTCTTCATCTTGGTTACATGTCGTTCCGCGACCTTCGTGATGGACGATTGTGGAAGCTCGTCGAAGTCTATCAAATCTGACCGCGAGCTGTCTGGGATCGGGGATGAAGCGCGTCCTTTATAGCAATAACGCTTGGCCGCCGGAACGGGCTTTTTAGGTACCTCCAACATCGCAGCCGTCCGGGTCGACTGCTTGCGGACTGGGGTGACTTTCCCGCCTGGGTAGCCTCGCTGTCGTTTCTTCTCTGGCTCATCGGCCTCAACGTCGTCCGGTGGTCTAGTTCGCTTCAGTGGTGAAGAGACATCGTAACCAGATCGTGTGGTTTCTGGCGTAGCCGTTTCCTTCTTTGATTTCTGTTGCTTCTTCGTTGGCAAGGCCATCGGCGCTGCAGAAAGTTTCGGTGACGCTGGGCGGCGAGTCGGCAGTGGTTTCTTTGGAATACTTGCTTTCGTGACCATCGGCTTCACTGGTTTCCTAGGCGATAATTCGGGTGCTCGATCGGATTTCTGATGTGTCGTCCGCGGTATGGTGACACTTTCGGTGCAGCTCTCGATGTCAGACTCTACGATCTTCCGATTTTTGCGCGCTCTCTGCTTGACGGCTCCCTTTCTTCGGCTAGTTGCAGCGTCATATTCGTCGGGATCTGACAGCTCACTATCCGATGACCCAAATACCGATTCATAGAGCGGACTCTTGTTCTGTATCGATGGCCCCTTGTTGATTTTCTTCGGTGTACTCATCGCTACGCAGATCTCCCTTGGATCCACGGTCGCAACGGGTGGGGATTCGATCCCACCACCTACGGGGCCTAGCCCATCCAGCCCGATCCCTGGAGCTTCTGAGTTGAAGAGATCGCTCTGGGCATCGAAAACTATTCACGGACATCAGCCCTTCGTCAATTGCTGATTTCGTAAAAACTCACTTCGTCCGATAGTCGCAATCTTTTCCTTTGGTAACGGTCATTTAAGACGAGGTCTCCAGTATGCTGCAGTAACGTACCTGCGCTGATGGTTCATGTGCTGGGTTCCCATTTAGGTCGAAATCTAAAGATGTTGATTCACACAACGATGTTTTGACTTCTTTCTTTGCGGTCTGGGATTTTATAGTATCAGTCGAATTCTATCACATAAACTTCGGTGCGTACCAGGTGACGCGCTTTGAGAGCCTGCGACAGACGACTTGCTTGGTCAGTTTCGATGTCAAATTCCAGCACAATATCCTGTGCCTCAGCTATCTTCATGACAGAAATACCGAGAAGCGGAGGGTGATCTAGATAGACTGTGACGTGTTTGCGATGTGCACCGTTTCCCTTGGAGCCAGAAATTCTTATGTTTGTAACGTGTGCGTAGAGGGCTTGAAATGTTTCACAGCCGTCGTTCTGTCACAATGGTTGAGTCTCGGAGTCCACAGAGGCAAGTAAATTGCCTTGACCTCATCTACGTTCGCGAAAAATGACCTTGTGTCCAGGTACATTGTGTCCACAGCGTTGTCGTGCGAGAGATTCGCCCCGCATACGGTCACATGCGAGACCGCGAACGGCTGCGGCCTAAGTAGAGAATAAGCCTCACTTATTCGATAGTATAAAACAGCATCCCGCACCAAGACAGGTCGCATCGCGCTAGGGTACCTAGAATCTTGGCCGCTGTGACTTCCCAGTCTCTTGCCGCAACATTCTGCAGTATACTGGTGAGCTCGGAGCCGCAAGTAAAATGGGGCGGAGAGCCTGATTCAAAGACGCTTTTGATGAATGTCAGCCGATTCGCTCGACCAGCGGCGTTATTATTCGTCAAAGGGAGAAGAGTGGCCAGGAGGTTGAGAAGCGATTCCAATGCCAGGTAGTCTGAGACCTTTTCAATCGACTTTCATAGGAAAGGCCTGTATGCTCACCTCGTGTTTGGGAGATGAGCGCGCCCAAACGCTGCCTGAAAGTGCCAAGTACGACTGATTAGTTTGATTCATCAACTTTAACTCGGTTTTGATTACCCTCCAAGAAGAGTTCCACTTCTCAGCTTCTTCTGGTTGTTTGGGTGGCCAGCTGCCGACTCCGAAAGAAGAATACATGTCTATGACAAAAAAAGTCTCATATATGCACGTGTACGATGAGTTTGACACACTCACTGTGGACAGAAGGTTTATTTCAGCTTGTGTAGCCGAGGTTGACGCGTCAAGGAGGGGCAAGGATGCACAAAGATCTGGAAATAGGGCGTCGGCAATCACTTCCTTGCTCTTCGCTAGATATCGTTTAGCTCAGGTGTCGATTACGAGTGCAGCCATATCTCCTTTACCTGTTCTGCATTCGTCTAGGAAGTCCTAATAGAGCCACTTCAGAGTCTCCGAAATGCCAGTACTGTTTGGACATCGGAAACTCACTAAAACGCCTGATAAGAGGGCACGACGCGCACTCTGCCATAAGCCTTTCAACTTCTCGTCCGATTCCGAGACACCCTTGATCTTATCTCCAATTACGAGTGACATCTTCGAGCATAATTCCAGCGTAGCCTGTGGTAGAGCGACATAGAATGGTGAAAGAGGTCCTCTCAGAACCGAGCATATTTTCTCTATCATTTGATTAGAAGGACTCGATAGTTCCTAGTGTCACGTAAGCTCGCGTCCATAGAAATCAAGGTACGATGGAGCCCACAAGTAACTTGAGGGTCGTCTTGACCGTCTGCAGCTGCTCCTTTTCCGACGGCTTGAGCGTTCTCGATGACGAAGCAGCCTTGAGGAGGGCCTCCATCGCAGGGGAAATATCAAGCGACATTGAAGCTAGGTAGGTAACTGGGAAACATGGAACTGGGAAGGAAGTAAACTGTTGGTCGCAGGGTCGGTCGACGCGTCGTTCGGAGTCCAAAAGGAGAGAGATGTTCTTCAAGCTCCGCTCTCTCTTCCTCCCTCTTCCCCCTTCCCTCCTTCTTCCCCCTTCCCTCCTCCATCTTCTCCCATCATGTACTATCACGGTCACCACAACACATCTCAACGCCCACGACGCGAACACCACCTTACAGCAAGCGACCCCGATTTTGACGCGATACTTCTGCATGGTACTTGCGAGCGATTTGGGAAGCATATATCCGGCTGATGCGCTGTTTCTTATAGCTTTCTCCCTGAACCCTCCCAAATCTTACAAATACGCTGGACACATAAGGAACTTGAATAGACTCCACGCGATCCAGAGAGTCTTTCTTCGGATGGGTGGGAAAAGGCTTTCTTTAGACCAAGTCTATCGCGCGTCGCAACGCCTCGGACTGGGTTCTTGTGAAGGTCAATTCCCGCGTTAAAAACTCTGGAGGGACTATGCTCATGTCATTCTGTAGATAAACATCCCAGGAAGACGACTAGGCTCTTGCCGCTGGACACGAACTCGGCACTCACGGAGGTTGACTTCAAAACACTACCTGTCGCTGCAGAGTCGCCCCAAGAAGCTGAATCCCCACAGCCCGTAAATAAAGCTCCCGCGATCTGCCCCAGTGACGATCAGTTCGAGCTTTCATCCGATCTGAAAACCTCTGCTGCACTTTCCATGACGGGTAGACGACTCGCGTCGAATAAACCAGCCCTCCAGCAACGTCTACTTCTCTCTGCACCAAGGTTCAAACATTGGGACTTTCACCGCGACCCCTCTGCCCTTCCTCTCGTGAACGAGGCTTCTCAGTCTTCTCCGATTACTCCCATCAACCAAGTCATACACACCCCTGATGCACCCCCTGAGCTATCTCGTCTTACTAGCAAGAAACTGGCTACTTTGCCGGGACAAACACCTCATGCGAACGTCAATGCACGCAATGGTTCACCACTTTCCCCACTTTGCGATCTGACAAATACCTTGTCACTGGTAGATTCTCCCCAACCGTCGACTGCTTCCATTCGCCGTCGCCTATCCTACTTTAACAATCGCGCCTTGTCCCTCCTAGCCACGAATAGCTCTCCTGGAAGTCATGTCCCTTTACATGCGAAACACTCGGTTCTGGATTCTCCCTTACACCTCCCTTACAACAGCCCACTTACCACACCCTTGGCCACCCACAATCATACCAGTTACCTTACTATCGATTAGTTTCCTTCTTTGCTTCGTTACGCGACACATTAGAGTATCCTTATCCCCTCTGCGCACCTTCAGTACTTACATACATTTCGACCACAAACCTGACGTTGAAGGACGTTTGAACACGTGAGAGTGCCCCTGAATTGAAAGTCAGCACAATGACTCAGTTTGGTTCCGTTGCCACTCTTGCCCGCATCGCATCATGACGGAGAGAGGTACCTTGAAGAGTTCGTTCTCTCTGGGCATGGGCTCACTCAAGGTACAAGGACTTGATTTTCTGTATTTTCAGTCGCTCAGGTTTCTCTAGCCCAGGCTCAAGAGAAAGGACCTACGAAAGGCAAACGAATTTGACTTGTTCCTGAGAACCCTTGGCTGATACCACCATGCAGTATTCTTGGCTCCCAGATGTCTTCAGAATCAAAGGAAGCGTACGTTGAGCTTTCCATCGTTGGATGCGTCCATGGACTGACTGTCAACGCTTTCCAGATCCTTGGACGCATCTTTGGGCCCGTGACGACCGTAACGCTCTTTGCCGTGGGGACTTGCTATGCATGGTCGATAGGAAAGCCGGTTATGTTGACCAACTCAATAGTTCCATTGCTTTCTGTTGTGGTAAGTCGTTATCATCGTGATTCAGCGTGAAAACAGCCGTTGAAAACGACCAGGTTGGTCTTATCTTGGTGTTTCGGTGCGTCACGCGATGTTTTCGCTTCAGCGTCAGGAGCTGATTCAGAACGTACGATACCGACAGAAATACGTATGCTCTTCATCTTCTAAGACTTGAAACGGCTTGACCAAGATGGACATATCCCCACAGGACCTCCTACGATCGTTACTGGGAAGGCCGAAAGTGTTTCTCTCAACTCACGTCAAATGTCCGGAATCTTTCACGCCTGCTTTGGATCAACGTTGGTCTCCCACCTACGGGTGACCAACCTGCCACCGTGAAAGGCAAGACTCCAACGACCGACGTCACCCAAGCCCAACTTCATAAACGCAAGGTTGAAGCCCTTTATCTCTGCCTTGCTTTCGCCTATTCTGTCAAGCATTATCTTCGTGGAGAAGATGGTACTAACTGGCCGGATTATGCTGGTGTTTTACCTGCATCTTTTGCGAGGTTCGATGAATCTGGTTACAACACTCAGAAAACTCTGAGACCGGATACTTATGAGGCCACTCGGACGAATTCTGTGGATCGGAGTGAACCTAGTATTAGTGGACGGTCCTCACCTGATGCGACGAAGCGTATCCGCGTCAAACGGAGTAACCCCAAGGTATCTGGTTCTACTACCCCATTACTCGTTGGCACGCATAGAACGGTCGAATTTCATCCGTATGCGGACGAAGCGTCTCTCCCTTTACCCCTCGTGTCAGTATATGTTGCACCTGCATTTCAGCCACGTCTTGATCTCAGCGTTATAGGATATCCTTCGAACTTACTCGGGCCATTTATGGGTTCAGACGTGACGGATTCCTTGAGACCATTGGTCCAGCAGGTAAAGCATTGCTTTACTTCGTGAAGGAACATTGGATACTGAGCTTTGCGTTCTAGGTATGAATGCTATGAACGCATTGTAAGTTTGAATATCCGCTGTCCGCTTTTTGAAAGTGAACCAACCCATCGTGTATCAGGATTCAATCGATGGTCGACCAACTCGGTGCCATGGAGCGAGTCGCCAACACACCTATACCCAAATCTTGTAAGCATGACACGGCTGACAGAAAGGTAGCACCTACTGAAATTACCTTCCCTTATAGACAGCGTCCATTTGAAACAATGCATCACTCTTTATCTTTTCGCTCTTCCTTTTACCCTTGTTAACGATCTTGGCTGGATCACGATACCCGCAGTCACCCTTGTTGCATTCACTTTGATGGGTATCGAAGGAATTGCCGATGAAATCGAGATGCCATTCGGTGAGTGTTCTTCGCGTGTCCTGGACACTTGTGCATAGTTTTAATAACGTTGACAGGCCACGACCCTCATGATTTGCCTCTCGGTAAGTGAATCGTGTCACATACCACGCATCGAATCGTAATGCATGCCGGACGCGCATTCTTAGATCGCTATTGCCAAGACCTCAAGGAGGAAGTCAAGTAAGCCATTCGAATCGTGTATCTCGTTGTTGCTGACCCTGCTCCTCAGTTATATCATCGAAAGGCTTCGAGAAGGCGGGGAAGGTGCATATGGGTACGATGACGGAGATGGCGACGACTAATGCTGCACAATTTACGACTGTTATCTTTTTGGGAATTTGGAGTTTTCGTTGGAATGTTTCTAATAATAATGACATGTGGATGCGGTGACTACGCGTAGTGGATCTACTGGAATTCGGGAAGACAGAATTCGCCAGGTCCGTATGGCTATGGGCCGAAGTGAGTGAGGGGAAGGGAAGCATTATGGTGATTATCGTACCTTGGAAGTGAGAGCGGTCAGACCAGCAGAGTTCTCACTAGTTTGTCTGCCACTTTGAGGACCTGGCTTGATTTTCTCGCCCTTCTTGAAAGCATCAATGATTTTCTTGGTGGTCTCCGGAGTGAGGTCCTCCTGCACAAGTGGTTAATATAATACGACAAGGAAAGGATTGCATACGCACATAGAAGTCATCGCCAATGACCAGCATGGGTGCGTTGCTACAGGCTCCCTGGCATTCAACCTCGACCACAGTGAACTTTCCGTCTTTCGTCGTCTGTCCCGGCTTAATTCCACCAAGTTCCTGGCAAACCGTATCCAAAACAGCCTCGGAACCCTGCAGCATACACGGTGTCGTTGTGCAAACTTGGACGAAGTGCTGGCCTATCGGTTCCCTATGACACAAGCCTCGGTATTTACGAATACACGTAGTCGGAGAATGGCTCACCGATTGAACATGGTGTAGAAAGTTGCGACCTCATAGACACGCATTGGGGGCACCTCCACGAGCTTGGCGACGTAGTTCATCACACTAATGCTCGTCCAGCCCTTGTTTTGCCGTTGACCCAAGTCCAAGAGAGGGATGATTGCTGCCTTCTTGTATTGTGGAGGATACCGGGATATGATGTCTTCGGCGCGCTTCATGTTTTCTGCATTGAATTCGAAGGGTATCTGGTATCACGTTTAAGCAGCTGGCTGCTCCGAGCAGCGAAGAGACTACCTTCGGGTTGTTGTAAGTGGTGTCGCGATGCTAGAGGCATTTCCGTCAATAGGTCTGCATGCACATGGAAACAGAGAAATGACGCACCACAAACAATGCATCCGACCGCCTCGAGCTCGTCGTCGATATTTGACGAGCAGACCATGTCCGAAGGGGCAGTCGACGAGGGAGTCTTGCGGCGAACATGGTGGCTGGTTGAGCTCAGAGAAGGATGGAGGAAATCCTTGCACGCCTATTGGTTCACACGCAACTGGTCGGTTAGGCGCCCATTCTCGGCCTTCAGTTCAGGAACTTACACACTGGAAAGTATAATTGGAATATTTTTATCGTTCCCTGGCGTATGCGTGCTTGCTCAGCATCAACCCACATGACGCAATATCCAACATGTCTTTGCATAAATATCGGACGGTATTCCCAGTGCTGCCGACCCACTTTGCGGTAGCACTTGACCGTTGACGAGTTCACCAGCTCCAGAAATGCCAGAGCAGAAAAGTATCCTCAATGTCGTGATGGTATGTTTCTAGTCGCTTCTGGGTCCAAATGCTCAACACACATCCCTTATCTCAGGGTGCGATGACGTTCGGAGAGGCTGGTAAGGACGGCGCAAGAGTGCACGACATCAAAGATGTTGAGGCAATCTTGGACGTATTCCAAGCTCATGGTCACTCAGAGGTCTCATAAGCTCATCAAGTTCTCCTTGCATGTGCTGACCTCCACAAAACGGTATAGGTGGACACCGCCATCGTCTACACGGGTGGAACGAGTGAGAAGTATCTCGGAAAGATAGATCACGTCGGTCGTGGGTTGAAGATAGAAACTAAACTCGTACCTAGAAAGGTAAGTTCACCGGTTACCGATGATCTTCACAGTCGACGACTGAGCGATATAACTAGGCCCTTGGCTATTCTCATAGCCCGGAGGTTGGTGTTCAATCCACGCGTCACTTTCCTATGTCTAAACCCAACCCCAGGATTTGCGAAAGTTCCTATTGGTCTCAAAACAGTCGCTGAACATCGAGTAGGCCCCTTCCTGTTGCCTGTCCTAAATTATTCATTTTAAAACTATTGGCCCAGTTGCTTGGAAATGTGGTACCTCCATGCACCCGACCGAAGCGTCCCTTACGAGGTCACGATGAAAGCCGTCAATGATCTACACAAAGAAGGTCATTTCAAGCGTTTTGGAATCAGCAACTACATGGCGTAAGTCACTCGTTTCCAGCGCGAACAAGCCGATCTTATTCTGCCCAATGATCCAGTTGGGAAGTGGCAGAAATTGTCGGCATCTGCAAAGCGAACGGCTATATCCAGCCTACTGCTTATCAAGGTCTTTACAATGCTATCCATAGGTACGTTTTTATCTTACCTTCCCTGTGTGCATGGCTCAGTCAAATCAAACTAGAAATGTAGAGCCGGAGTTATTCCCTTGCCTTCGCAAGTTTGGTATTTCGTTCTATGAATTCAATCCACGTATGTATCATACTTGGATGCTCGACTTCGGTAGACACCGATGTATCTTCTTCACTCCCCATTGTAGTCGCTGGCGGCTTCTTTACGAGCCGCTACAAGTCGTTGGAGGGTGCCGTTGAGCCCGGATCACGCTTTGACCCGCAGAAGCCGCAAGGGCAGGTCAGTTGTCCCATCATTAATCCACCACCAATCATAATCTTGACCATCTTCTCCTCCTGTTCGTAGAACTATCGCAAGCGGTAAGTCACTGCGATTTCACGGTTTCTTCTCTCATCTTAGGACTCCCAATCCCCTAGCTATTGGAACCAAGCCTATTTCGATGCCCTGTCCGAAATCAGTGACGTTGCCGACAAGTACAAACTGACTCTCGCTGAGATATCCATCCGTTGGGTGTCGAATCATAGTCTCATGAAGCGCGAATATGGAGACAGTATCTTGATTGGGGCGTCGAGCTTGAAGCATATCGAAGAGGTACGAAGTCACCCGCTGCCACTCCAACGCTCATGACTCACTTCGTATCCCCCTTGTTAGAATTTGGTGGATCTTGAGAAAGGCCCTCTTCGTAAGGACTTTTAGCATTTATACATTACTTTCTGCTGATAACGCGTCTGAACGTAGCGGACGAAGTTGTTGCCGTCTTGGACAATGCCTGGCTCAAAGTCAAACCTTACTCAACTCCCTATTTCCATTAAATCTTTCGAAGAAAATAAGAAATAAGGGATTACTTGTTCTGCGATTGTATTACATGTGCACGGCGTCGACCATGGATCGACGCCATTTCGAAGTGATCTCGTCTACCTTCAATACGACGCCTGCTGCAGTCCTCCTCAATCTCACCTCCTCAATACCGCCACCGCCTTGAGCCTTCACGCCATCTTCCAGACGTGATAAGACTGTCCCTGCCCATTCACCAGTTCCTATCAACAGCGCCGTATGGTCAAGACCCATCGTCCTTCCTGCATCTACTTCATTACAACCGTCAAGGATAGCCAAAGCTAAACCCAAGCAGGCACTAAGAACCGCCGCTTCCTTTTTACCTCCAGGCGCACTCGGCGTTTCATTGGCTTCTTCGATATCATCGTTGTCATCCATGTGTGAGATCGGACGAGTTCCAAGTGTCAGAGCGAGCTCGAGAGCATCAGGGGCGATGATAGCCAACCACTCTGGTGCATTCTGCGAGGCATGGACGAGGATAGCGATTGTATTCAACATTTGTGAGAGAACGAGTGGGTTGAGGATGAGACCTGTCCCAGCTCCGTAGTAACGGCCTCTGCCACTTAGTTGAGCCGTGCGCTCCTCCCGAGTCTGTTCATCGCGGAAAAATTGCCAGAAACGGTTGATAAAAGGAACAATGAAGAATTCGGCTGCGACTTCTGTGAAGGTCGTAGGTTTGCTTGGGGCCTCGGCTTGCCATGGGTAAAGGGTGTGTTTGGTCGTATCCACTTCGGTTACGCGAGTCGAATTGATACGCAAACGTTTCTCGCGAACGATGTCGGGTACCTTGTCCCCGTCAGCTTTACTCCGATCGATGGCGAGACGAGTGATGCCGTCTGTGAGTTGAAGGATCGTATCTTGTCCTCCCGCAGCGAGGTATTTTTGATGCAGGGGTCCGGGAAGACGCTTGCTGGGGAAGGCGCTTTTATCGGTGGTTGATGAAGATGTTGGCGGTACAGGTAAGAAAGCAAGTTCACGAGCACCAATTGCTAATGCGTTCAGCATGACAAAGCGTTGAGATATCGAATATTGGGTGCCAAAGAACTGCTCTATGATGGCCCTAGACGACTTGATAAGGAAGAGACGCAACAGCACCAGTGAAAAGGGGTACTCACGGCGCAGCCTTTCGAGGGGAGCAAGCAACCAGAGCATTCAGCGCGGCCTGCCTTTTGTGGTCAAAGCCATCCAAGTTGTAATTGTCCTGAAGACCGATCAATGCGAAGACCAAGTTCACAGCATTCTCCTCTGCAGGGTGAAAGGATGAGAACGAGATAAACCAAAAAAACGGCTGGATTACCTAGTTCAATGCCAAAATTGCGTTTCCTCCTTATCAGTTCCTCTGCATAGTTCAGGCCCATTTCAATCTTATCGGCATCGTGTGGGTCGTCCTTGCCTTGTTTACCAGAGGTACTTCTCAGGAGCTCTCCCAACTGAGCGAGATAGACGGGTCGAGGTACCTTTGGTACACCGACGTTCAACGTAGGGTCCTTTTCTATCTCCTCTAGATCTGAGGGAGTGGGGGAAGCTGATCGAGAAGATGATTCAGAAGCATAGCCAACAAGGGAATCGTCCGAGTCGTAGGCGGATTCGGAGAGCACAATCTTGGCGTTGGTTGAGGTGGGTGGTGTATGTTGAGTATTTGAAGAGAACTCGGCCTTTGGGACATCCACTGTTTCTATGTCCTCGAGGTCAGAGTCCACCAAGGCATCGATATCACGAAATTCAAGTTTGAGTCGCAACGTTCTTGCCCATGGTCTACCTTGCCCATCTCCATCCCAATCGCCAAAGTCAAGCTTTCGACCAGTGCGTTGTGCAACGACCTCAGCAGCCAACATTCCGCATCGGCGTACTGCATGGTCCATATGCGATATGTAAACGCTTATCGCAGATATGAACGCCGACGACCTAGCGAGGGACGTAAGATGTGACGATGATGGGGAAAAGTACGAAACGGTGAGTAGGAGGAGAGAAGTGACATCTATTATACCGGTATGAGCGGATGTCAATGCTTGAACTGAATAGCCTTACATTGGTGTTGCGATAAGAGGGAGTATTTGATATGGTCTGAAGAAGACCAGGTGTCGACGATTCTGTCCAAAAGAATGGCCAGCGCTATTCCGATTCATCAAGGATTCATCCTGGGTAAACTGATGTACGCACCATCTTCGTCCATATTAGACTCATTTGTGCCAGCAGCCCAGCAGACTAAAATGCGGGCATGAGCTTCGCTCCATTCACGAGACAGCATAATTGTGGCAAGAACGGTCCATATTTCCTCGCGTAGGGAGGTCAGAGGCCCCACCAAAGTCTCCAATAACAGGGCATCGTCCTTGATAGAGGGGTCTGGCTTGTTCGGGTTCGGTGCCGGTTTGAAAGATATGGAAGTTAGGAGGGCCGTCAATACCGATTGGATGGTGAATATTGAAGGTATATTGTCAAATAAAGAATGCCAGAACGTGGAATATTTGTGGTGATTTTCACTGCTTCGCCTTCGCCGAATTGTTGGAAGGGTAGCGAGGAAGAAGGACGGCTGGGATCGCGCAGTCGGACGCGTCGTCGGGAAGACACCAACATTGGCTAATCTACTGAGTAAATGGGCGATTGTAGAAATTTGGTCTGATATTGGAGTTGTAAGCACAAGCTATTTGGATGATGGCGCGAACCGTCTGACCATCACCGTGTGGAGCACATGCGAGTGTATAGATGAGTTCCTCGGATCGAAGGCATAAATTGTTCAGATATACGCCATGCTCTAAAAGCTGTGGAATGCCGAGATCCGCTTGGAAAGCAGCGTTGGAAACTTTGGCAGGCACAGAAACGACGTTCTGAACGCAGTCTTCCCACTCGAGCGTTGCCTTTTGATTCATATGCAAGCCCGATCTCAACGCGTTGTTGCGGTCGAAGACGGCTTGGTACAAGCGGTCAATCGGATAGCCTCTGGTCAGCTTAGCCAAGAGATGTAATGAGAAAGCTGTTATCGGGAGAGACAGGATAGTTGAATATGCATGCAACGCAACATTGCCTGCCTCTGGAGTCGAGAACCAGAACGCGTCTGGACAAAAGTACTGTTCGACCAGGGAAATGGCATCGTTTTCCCTCAAGATAGGCTCCCAAGCTGGGATAACGTGAAGCAAAATAACTTCTTGAATGGATGGAATGTGCTTCGAAGGTATTGAGCCATTCGTTAGTGAAGAATCCTGGTGAAAGCGTCGGAATTGGGGCGGCAGCAGACCAAGCAGACCGAGGGGCGCAGTGAGCAGAGTAAGCAAGGTTGCCAAGTCTGTGATAGGAGTTCGCAGTTGAAGGAGAAACTGTCGGACGGCATTGTGGTCGGTGGTAGACATCGCTCAGGGGTGGACGCGTGACGATCGATTTCCTGCCCGTGATCTGCATCTGATTCCGAGGCGTCTTGGCAGCTCTCATCCCAGCCCGTCGTGAGACACGGGATATTTAGCACATGCGAACATACGGTACAGGTACAGTATAAAGAACTGGCGAACTGGAACGATGTCCAGTAGCTCGCTATGAAGTACTCGATTTCTTTCTGTCTCGCAGCTCTCGTCAGCGCCGTGTCACCAGAGGACTTACCGTGACCGCCAAAACAGATCCCACCGCCTTCCTCTTCCGGTGCAACATACACTGGTACGTGGGGCTGCTGGCCTACCACGGTGACATACACCCAACCACTACCCGTTTCTACGGGACTTCCGCTCGTGAGTATAACCATCAAACTTTCAGAAATCCATTACTGACCAAAGAACATCGGTTGTAGGGTGCCCAATGTGGAGGTACATACCCGTAGCTGGTTAGCCAGTCGGTGCGCCTGACCACTTCTTTTCTAGGCTACGAACACACTGGCCCAACCGAATGTGCACCCGGTCTCATCTGCCATCCCTTCCACGATGTGAGTCTGACGGAATTTTACACGGGTTTCACGGCGAACCAAGTCTCTTCTATAGCATCTTGCCTACTATTGTGTCAAGCCTCGTAATCCACCTGCACCTACCCCTACTGCAACCACGGTTACCGCGACTTTGACCGTGTGTGCCTAGGCTCGGGCCTCAATCTTGACTACGAACTCTGTGTGTGGAACATTGCGAAGGAGGGGGCAAATGCGGCCGTAGATTACCTCCTCGAACACCCTTGCTTCTACGCGCATCCTATTCAATCCGTACACGATGTCAAGGGATGATCCTATATAAACATTTTACCGATGTTGATCCCTGAAAAGTTGTCTCCTTAAAAAGCGGCAGTCGATAACCCATGATACGCAGTTTTCTCCATGAAAATCCCCAACTTGATCCTATTTTCCGTCGTCCTGGCCTACCCTGGACAAATCGTAGCCTCTCCGCTGGTAAATATTGCGACTTGACGGTCGATCTTGACCGTGCTCAGACAAACGTTTCCTCTGTTATTAGACTACGCCTTTACCCGCTGGAACTACCACGGGCAATGCACCTGGAGCTACCGATAGTTGCTGGTTCTACACTGTGACCCCAACCTCCTCCTCAACGGTTTCTGTACCGACAGAGGGTCTCGCTCCATTGGTAAGTAATCTAGAGTTGATCATCTAGGCTACGTAGTTCACATTTCTGCGCAGTGGGGAATATGCGGTGGTATGTGAACTCTCTTCACGGAGAAGCGACGCCATTCTTCTGGATCTTCAACCGCAAACTGTTCCCCTGACTTTGACACCAACTTTACTCCAGGCATAGGCCACACAGGCCCCACCCAGTGTGTTCCTGGCGCTGATTGTGTGGTTCTCAACGATGCAAGTTTTCTTCTTTGCACTCGAAATCATTCTGCATACTGAGGCCTTGCTTAATTACTCAGTTTTGGTCGCAATGTCTGCCCGCGCCGAAAACTACGACGACCACGACGCCAGCACCTATCACGCTAACGGTATGCTCTTGATAGCGTTACGGCCGCGTAATCATATTTTTTCAACCGAGCGATCATTGAATATAATCATTTCCCGTTGGCGTGACAACCTCCAAGTCGTACCAGGACAGGAGAAAGTAAGATGCCTACCCAAGATTTCGCACTCACTTTATGGTCCAGACGCATCCACTCAGCGGTATGATGAATCTAAATCAAAGGGACGGAATGAGATCGGAAGGCACCGATGTTGCTCCTCTCATGCGTAGCAGTGACATCGCAATCAGAAATAGTCGCCAGCAAGATTACAGCTCAGCAAATCGTCTGCAACTTGGAAGGACTCGTGTCCGATACCCCGGTAAACTCGTCTGCGCGAGAAGGAATGCGATTCCCCTCAAAATCGCCCAGTACTAAGGCATTACAGTCCCTGAGAGCCCCTGACTCATCACTGACCTGTTCAATCTTCTCAGTCTAGTCAAACGTGCGTGGCCTGGTCGATGATAAGCATCATCTTCAGTGATTTCAGTCATTAAACTCTCATACACGCTTTGGATGTTATCATGATACATGAAGAGGAAAGCAAGTCCCAGGCCTGCGATCGCCTGTTCACACCAATTCGTCTGGGGAACGTTCAGTTACTGCATCGCGTTGTGCTAGCACCGCTTACGCGAAGACGCGCTACAGTGGACTCGGTCCCGCTACTACCAACCGTCGCCGAGTACTACAGCCAGCGAGCTGCAAAGCCAGGGACACTGATAATCACGGAAGCCACAACTGTGGCTCACGAAGGAGGTGGTGTATTGCATGTCCCAGGAATTTATAACGACGAGCAGATCAGAGCATGGAAGGAAGTGAGTATCAGGTAATTGTAGGACATCAAAGTAGGTTTAATTGAACGAGCAGATAGGAAAGGCCGTGCATGCGAAGGGGAGTTTCATATTCTCTCAGCTTCGTGCGTATGGCCGTGCAGCAGATCCAGCGGTCCTGGCTTCTTCGTCACCTCCGATAAGCCTCATAGGAGCATCGCCGATTCCCCTCTCATCTCGTCCCGAGCCCAAGCCACGCGCACTAACCGTGGAAGAGATCCAAAATTTCGTGTCGGCGTATGCTAAAGCAGCCAAGAACGCCGTCGACGGAGCAAATTTTGACGGAGTGGAAATTCACGCTGCGAACGGTTATCTCATCGACCAATTTTTGCAAGATGTGTCGAACCAACGCGAGGACGAATACGGTGGCGATATTCACAACCGAGCGAAGTTCGCTTTAGAAGTTCTTGAAGCCGTAGTGAAAGAGGTCGGTGAAGAGAAGGTGGGGATTCGTCTTAGTCCCTGGAGTACATTCCTAGGTAATATGATGGCGAGATGCAGGGGAAACTCTCTGATGATCATATTTTCAGATATGCGGATGAAGGACCCGAAACCTACTTTCAAGTATCTCGTTACGCGTATCAGGGACACATACCCAAAGCTTGCGTATATCCATGTGATCGAACCGAGAGTCCATGGTAATGACGTTAAGCCGCCAAGTGAGGAGGATGACGTCGAAGAGTCCAACGATTTTATTCGTGATATTTGGGGCGATCGACCATTGATATCAGCAGGAGGCTATACAAGAGAGACGGCCTTGCGTATAGCTGCAGAACGACCATATGAATTGGTTGCATTTGGGAGGTGGTTCATTTCCAACGTGAGTGATGTCGGTTATTGTATCCCTTGCTTTGCTCCTGGTCCTGATTATCGGCATATGGAAGCCTGACCTTCCTGATCGCCTTTTGCACAACGTTTCATTGTCAGCATACGACAGAAAGACATTTTATGTTGGAGGAGATACAAGTGGAAGGGGCTACACCGATTATGTAGTCGCGGCCAGTTGATGGGCCTCATTTAGAGGGACCCCGTATATACATACATGGTCTTCAACTTGGGGAAATGTGCATACGAGATCGGAGGGCGAACTTCAGCTAACATCCATTTCTGCATCTTGCGACTCATCGCCATGGAGGAGCATGTTTGCGGCTCTTCGAATGGTGGCAATTTTCTCCCTGAGAACGATAATACTTTCAGGTAGGAGCCTTTCGGGTTCGTAGGGTCCCTCAGACTCGACATTGACTACGTTGGGACTGGTGTCAGAAACTGTTTCGGCAGATGAGAGGATGAAGCAAATGCTCACAAATGAAATGGTCTCGAACGCGGCCCAAAGAAACACAGTCTTGAAATTCGGGATGTCTCAAGACCTCCCGCGAAACTGTGTCTTTACGTGGATCGGCGACACTGACGGCTTTGGTTGCGGGATCGACATGTATCACGCCTGGAGCAAAGCATCGCTGGAACTTTAAGGCAGATGATGTAGGAACGGGCTTTTGGGGATTTAACGTGATGGACGGAAGGATGCGATAGGACGCCGTGGCTAATGAAGATCAATTCAGCAACTTGGAGCGGACGCCAATGAGTATGGCTCACCAACAGGACTGAACTTGGCATGATCCTTTCCGACACCCTTCACGGCGTGTAAGTCCATGTTTACGCTTTGTCCCGGGCGTAGCTTGGCCAATACGATGTTTGGATTGGTGGGGGCTGGTGGCTTGTCAACGAAGACGGTACTCTGCTCGCCTTGCGGTATCCAGACAAGATGGCTGGAAAGCACTTCGTGATTGATGTAAAGTTCAGAATCCGTCGGAGGATCTCCGTTTCCGTCATATCTTGGAGCTAGGGGATTCCTTTCACACTCGACTTTAAGCTTGAAGACCAAAGTATCGCGATCAGTCGCGTCTTTTCCCACTAGATCTATGTGTCAATCATAGAGGAAAGGATATCACTACGCCATTACGACGAACCTTTTCGCATGGAAAAATAAGATGGATCGGCGTTCAGAGGAACGAGTCCGATCCGGTGAGAGAACACCTCATCCGCAATGACCGACGTATTGTTCCAGATGTATACATGTTCAATGCATATCGTGGGGACCTAAAGTATGACGCTCCAGGGCATTCCTTGAGAATAATACTGAACCAACCTACTTCAGCAACCATGATTCGGCGAATTGCATTGGCAATGGAGGCATCCACACCGACGAGATCGAATTCAATGGACCTGTTAGACAGTCTTTGCACTTTCACAGTCAATTTCTAGGACAGTCGCAAAGCCTTTCAAGTAAGCTCTTCAGTGAATTTCGATGATAAAAATTACTCGAAACATACATCTTTGAACCGGGCCAAATCCCATGAATGGTCATCATTTGGAGTGTGCCCAGGAAAGTCAGTACTTGAGACGTGACTGACACGTTCTGTGCCTATGCTAACAAGGCGCTGAGTGTCATCGACCTGCATTGGGGAATGTGGGCAATGGTTTTGGACAAGTTGGGCTTTAGGGGCTACCGAAAATTGTGGTGATTGGTGTCAGGTGATCGCAATCGGTCACACAGTCGCGTTCAACTACAAGTCGCGTCAACCTCAGCCAAAGTCTTGAACCATCACCATCATGTCTACTGACCGAGAACTCTATGAAGCAATGTGAGTGATCTTGTACATCTGCTGCACTATCTCATCCTTCCATACGCACAGAAAATTGATCAAAGACATGGGTCCCATCATTGACCCAGAAGAGGACTTCAATACCATCGTTATCGCCGAACAGAATAATGCCACAGTTGAAGCACGCAGGAAGAAGGAACTTGAAGAAGCCTTTATGAACCTGAAGGGTATGTTGCACGACAAATCTCACCTACCAACTGTAGCTCATTTCCTTGGTAGCACTTTCCAAGGTCCTTGATGCTGCCCGAACATCATCTACGAGGCCTTCGACCGTTTTATCTGTGGAAGCTCACCAATCTACGATGAATGAGCTTGAACTATCTCGCTTGTCTCTGGCGAAGGCTGTCAGTGATACCGAACGCCTGGTAGGGAGTAAAGAGTCGGAGGCCGCTGCCCTCAAGGAGGAAGCTCGAAGCGCAGAGTCAAGTGATCCATCTCGGGAGCATGGAAAGGAGCTTGACGGAACAGTGTAAGCGACCTCGCTATTCGTCATTGAGCTGGCTCTCATCATCGCTATAGTCTTCGACTCCAGATTTACAAAGGTTTGGGATTCACACCTATAATTGACAAGCACGGGCAGCAGAAGCTCCTCATCCGTTCGTGCTTCACCCTTGTTTGCCAACTTTTCGGCTGATTTATCCCTAGAGTCTGAGTCTTTAGACCTGCATTCCGTTCCAGTTAAGTCTGGGGAGCACCCTGTCCACCGAGCGAACCATTTGTGGAACTTAGCCTCTTCATGACCGCACTGAGAGAGCCTCCAGGTTGTAGAAATCCATATTTTACTATGTATACTAATATATACCATGTACCACTGCGAAGGGCAGATACACTCGGAATTCGCCACTATATACAACATGTAACGAGATTATCCGTGAGCCAACAAATGAGACGAGGGTCATTTAAGCCGATGGTATCAAACAAGGGGATGCGTGCTTCGCCTAGGGGAACGATAAGCTGACGTTGAACAAGGAACGAACCAACGCAAACGAACCAAGACATCGGCCTTCACCACCCAATATTTCTTCTCCTTGCATTTCTCACTGACTTCGCGCACTTTTGCCTCGATCGAGTTCTTTTTGACATTTTGAGAGCGGAGATCTTGGTAGATACTGTCAACGAGCAATGGGATGGTGGGAGCTTGCATGGTTGTGATCTTAGAAAGAAGTTCGGGTAGAAGTGCATCGGGAAAAGTAGTCTTGGGTTTGACTACTCGCTTCGTCGTCGCTGGTGGTGGAGGTGGGGGAGGCATGAGGTTCGAAGAAGATGAAGATGTGTTCACTATAGTAGGTGGTGTTGACTGCGTCGTCGCTGAGGAATAGTCCTCCGTGCAACTTGAAACAAATGAAAATGGATCGACCCCGCATGGTGTATCTACGAAGTAGCAAGAGGGGATCAGACTCAGACGGTAACATGGTTCGTAAACGGACAAACCGTTGAATAAGTGGATGCGGTGTTGCTTTAGTACGTCGGCTTCACAATGACCGATTACTGTCTCCCAACAAGGTCCCTTAGAGTATGGTACGAGAGGTACCACGACTTTGCGCTTCTTGGCCAATTTCTTCTTAGACGGTTCTTCGGCTTTACGTTTCGGCGGTGACTTGTTCAAGGCTGGAAGAGTGTCGAGGTCCATCAAGTGATCGTCTGCAGCATGTATACTCATGACTTCTTCCTCGTCGTCATCCACTAGCCAATTGTCCAAGTCCGAGTCAGCGCTCTCACTACCTTCATCTTCCTCGCCGTCATCATTAACGTCGTCTGCATCATTGGGATTCTCTTCCTCCCACTCCTCCCCGCTATCGTAAGCGTAGTCGACCATCGTCATATCTTTGGCCAGGGGTCTTCGGGGACATATGGTTCGAGAATTACGGGTGAAAGTACCGAAATAACCAGGTCGCAGATCTTCGTAGAAGCTAAGCACTTTGGCCGGGAATATTGTACGATCTTGAAGTTGAGCGAGGAGAGTGCGAACAAGGACATCATCGCCAGCAAGTTCCGCCTCCGAAAGTTGGTTCATTACACTGCGGACGGTGATCGGATGATGTATTTTATACTGCAGACTAGATTTCTGTCGGATGGGGGAACTAGCCATAGAGCGAATGACGGAGTCGAGGCGGTCTGTGGACCAACGGTAAGGAACCTCGTTTTCAACTAAGATATATCTTACCTTGTGTGCTCATAGAGGCTACTTGAGCAGGATCTATACTTTCCTTCATCGAAACAGAGGGGTGAGGAGGCTCGAAATCGTCTTCATCATCGATGACAATGACACCTGATGGATCGTGGCGATGTATACGTCGATGGGTGTGGAACCAATTGATGGGGGCGAGAACTGCGTCTTTCTTGACAACAAACGGCTTGAACACACGATCAAAGTCGGACTGGGATGTAGAAGCAGTTGCGTTCTCCTTCGAAGGTGAAGCGGTGGAAGGTTTAGACTTGGCCTTGACGATAAAATTGGCCATGAGAGAACGAGAACGATTCTGTGATTCTTTCTCCTTCTTCTCTCGCTCCTCTTTTGCAGCTTTCCTTTCCAAGCGCGCTTTCTCCTGAATTGCAAGTCAGAAATGTAACAGAGATGGAAGGAAGGTAAGACCTTGGATGATTTTTCGGGGTCATCTTTCTTCTCAACGGGCTGTTTGGGTTGGGGCTAGGTGTACAGTCAGCAAGATACAGGGAGTAATGACAACCGACTTACCTTGTCATTCTCGTCATCGTGGGCTTTTCCTTTCCCTTTAGACTTGGTAGGCGTGAGCTTGGGGTCGTCTATAGTGAGGTCAACTATTGTCGGGATCACCACATTGCCGTCTGACAGCGACGATTTCAGGCTTTTAGCCGGGATGATCTCATTGCGCTCGTTCTGGGGAAGAGCTTCGAACGCGATGTGAAGGGCCTCCTTTGCCTAGAATACGAGAGTCAGACGAAGGATATATGAGCGCCCAGAATAGTATCACTTGCCTGCTTTCGTTCGACCTTCCTCGATTCCGCCCTCTCCCGGACCGCCTTCGGTAGCCAATCCTTGTACTGCTCTTTAACTTCCCACCTCCAAGCACAAACCGTCGCTGGGAGTTTCGTGTCGCCTGGTCCTTCTAGGCCGTAGTTATTGCGCTCAAGCGTTGATTTAATGGCTGCCTCAATAACCTGGGCTGGTATTGCCGGAGAGTTGGCGAACGCGTCGTCCTCATCTTCTTGGGCTGGCGTCAGTTCCTTTGCGATGTGCTTCGCAAGAACTGTCAGAGATTTGTCACTGAAGGGAGGGTTCAGTCGCCTGGTTGGGGAATGAGTTCGCGCTTGTATCTGAGCCCATACCTTTCGTGTGCTAGTTTAGCGATTACTGGTAAATGTTCCACGGGAAAGGTGGTAAACATGGGTTCCTTGTTTTCGAATAGCTGCTCAATGTATTCTCGGCATTTGACGACACCTAACACTTGCTCAATCGCGTCACAGCGCGTGCGACGAGGGCAAACACGCACCTTGCATAGTCTCTGAATTCTTCTCCAACGACATCGGCTTCTGCTTGAAGATAACCTTTCCATTTTTGAGCTCTGCTATTTCAGTCTTGCTAGGTTGTGCTGGGGACGAGTTAGGCTTCCTGCCACGATGTTGCACAGCTGCCAGCTGCATACCTTGACTAGTGACACCATCCTGAGCTGATATGGAGGGTAAGTGGAATCGGTGGGGAGAGTAGACATATAGCAAGTACCTTTATTCGCGTTTGAGGGGGACATTGCGGTCAAAGGACCTTGCATGCAGCTCGGGGTGGTGGTCGGGGAGCAAATTGATGTGGCCTTAGGGTGACGAGCATAAACGCGTTATGGTCACGCGAATGTGACTCCATCTCAATGGCGTTCTTCCAAGTCCCTGCAAACAAGACTACCCAAAAGCACGTCGTGGATCCTGCTCTTCAGCCATGGGTCGAAAAATAGTATGCACAAATCTCATCTTCCTCGAATTTTCCAGATGAGCTGACCTTCTTTCGAGCCGCCCAAAAACCATAGATGATGTATCTTCGCAAGAGCACACAGTTGCCGTCCTGCGTAAGACTCTAACCTCGACAAATGTGCGTAATGTAAATGGGATATGTCCGCTTCTTGGAGTTCAAAGATGTACAGCTCCCTCACATGTTGTTCTATGGCCCACCTGGTACAGGCAAGACATCAACTATCCTCGCTTTGTCTCGACAGCTCTTTGGGTGCGTGGTTTCGCAGTGTCTTTGGAAATTTCGCGTTTCTTAATAAATTTACCAGGCCTGATAACTTTCGCAATCGCGTACTCGAGCTAAACGCATCCGACGAGCGCGGCATCACCATCGTGAGGGAGAAAATCAAGAACTTTGCCCGTCAGACGCCACGAGCTCAGGCGATCGCATCTGACGGCAAAGAGTACCCTTGCCCACCTTACAAGATCATTATACTCGATGAAGCGGACTCAATGACACAAGACGCACAAGGCGCCCTTCGACGAATCATGGAGACCTACGCTCGCATAACACGGTTCTGTCTTGTCTGTAACTACGTGACGAGGTAAGACCCCATTCAACCAACGTATTTTCGCCTTCTGAAGAAGCATAGGATCATTGAGCCTTTGGCTTCTCGATGTTCCAAATTTCGATTCACTCCCCTAGATGATGCTTCGGCTTCAGCGCGTCTGACGATGATTGCCGCAGCTGAGCATGTAGACGTAGACACCCCCGTCATCAACTCCTTGCTCGCTACGTCCAACGGGGACCTGCGACGCGCAATCACGTACCTACAATCTGCCTCGCGGTTGGCCTCATCCACGAACCCACCAACGCCCATCACCCCAAGTGACATCCAAGAAATTGCTGGCGTAGTACCCGATCCCGTGGTGACATCCTTCGCAAACGCCTTGGGAATCGAGTCCACCTCAGGTATGGATATCGACGGCGAACCTCGCCAATCTGGGTTCGATGCAATTCAGAAGAAGGTCAAGTCGTTGATGATGGAGGGTTATTCCGCTTCTCAGGTGCTAACACAGGTGAGACTTTCTTGGAACCACCACCAACGCCTTGCTCATTATTCTTTAGCTTCACGACGTCGTTGTGCTACACCCCACCCTCACAGTCAAACAAAAATCTCAATGTGCTCTCATCTTCGCCGAAGCGGACAAAGCCCTTTGCGATGGAGCAGATGAAGAACTCTGGATTCTAGATGTAGCACTTCGAGTGAACAAAGCGCTGTCGATATGATGGTCTGGATCTACCTTCTCATTCGTATCATGGCTGTTCCTTCATCTTCATGGTTGTTTCATAGTGTTCACACCCGGCGTATCATAAAATGAGTGCAGTTACAAATATGTATTGCTAATTTGACATCATAGTAACATCACAGCTATCATTAGATTGAACGTGAGCACGCGCGTGAAGATGGAACAAAAGATACATGGCACTGGCGTTGCTGAACAAGAAAAAGTCTATCGAAGACCAGCAGTTGCCTTTTGGAGGGCACGCTTGATGCCCAATTGTGCCTTTTTGAGTTCATCAGCCGTCGAATCCTCAATCTCCAACTTCTCCAGAGCACGAGCGAGCTCAGCCTCGACTTGGGCCTTAGCACCGCGCTTGAGCTTCATGCCGATTTCGGGAGAGGTGATGGTGTTTTCGACCTGGTGGACGTAGGCCTCCAAGTCAGACTTGGCTTCGTGGCGGGCGGAGAACTCCTTGTCGGCGGTCTTGAATTGTTCAGCATCCTTGATCATTTGCTCGATTTCGACCGATGAGAGACGACCAACGGAGTTGACGATGCCTAGAGAAAATTTAACAAGAGGTAAGGTAGAAGATGTCAGGGTACGTACTGATAGAGGCCTTGCGTCCTGAGGCACGATCCTGGGCAGAGACCTTCAAGAGACCGTTGGCATCAACCTCGAAGGTGGTGACGAGTTCAGCCTGGCCACGGGGCATGGGAGGAATACCGGTAAGTTCGAATTCACCAAGAAGACGGTTGTCACGGCATTGGGTACGTTCACCCTCATAGCTATGCAAGGCGTTAGACGATATCGTAAGTGAGACAGCAGGGAAGACTTACACAGGGAACGTGACGGTCGTTTGGTTGTCCTCAACAGTGGTGAATGTCCTTGACTTGTTGGTGGGGATGGGGGTGTTACGGGGGACGACGACACCAAAGACGTCACCTTGCATGGCAACACCGAGGGAGAGGGGAGCAACATCGAGGAGGAGCAAATCCTTGGTCTGCTCGGAGGTCTGGCCGGTGAGGACAGCGGCCTGGACAGCAGCACCGTAGGCGACGGCCTCATCAGGGTTGATGGACTTGTTGAGTTGACGTCCACCGAAGTATTCCGAGACCAAGGCTTGGATCTTGGGGATACGCGTTGAACCTCCGACAAGGACAATGTCATCGACCTTGTCACGAGGAATCTTGGAATCCTTCAAGACCTTCTCGACGGGCTCGAGGGTGGACTTGAAGAGAGTCGCGTTGATTTCCTCGAAACGAGCACGGGTGATGTTGGCAGAGAAGTCTTCACCCTGGTATTGAAGGGTTAGCGAGATCATCACACAACGAAAGCATATACACAAACCTGGAAAAGGGAGTCGACCTCAACCGTCGTTTGGGTGACACTAGAGAGAGTGCGCTTGGCACGCTCGCAAGCCGATCGTAGACGACGGAGGGCACGAGCATCCTCAGAGATATCGAGCTTGGTCTTGCGCTTGAACTCGTTCTTGAAGTGCTCGAGAAGGGCATTGTCGAAATCTTCACCGCCCAAATGGGTGTCACCAGCAGTAGCCTTGACGGCGAAGACACCACCAGTGATGTTCAACAGAGAAACATCGAAAGTTCCTCCTCCCAAATCGAAGATGAGGACGTTCTTCTCTGCCTTGGATTGACGATCGAGACCGTAAGCAATGGCAGCGGCGGTAGGCTCGTTGATGATACGGAGAACATCGAGTCCAGCGATGGCACCAGCATCCTTAGTAGCAAGACGCTGGGAATCGTTGAAGTAAGCCGGGACACTGTTGCACAAGTAAATCACGAGGGTAAGGTTATGACCCGAAGGAGCACCTACGTGACAACGGCCTTCTTGACGGTCTTTCCGAGCTTGGCCTCAGAAATCTCCTTCATCTTGGTGAGAACCATTGATGAGATTTCTTGGGGGGTGAAAGTCTTGTCATCGCCGAGGTATTGGACCTTGATCAGTGGTGATCCATCCTTTTCAACGACCTCGAATGGCCAATGGGTCATATCCTGTGAGAAGAGCTCAACACGTGCACTTTTGAAGGGTGAAGAGCGGTACAAACTTTTTTCACATCGGGATCACTTGAGGATACGACTGAGAACACTACTCCATGGTGCGATATACAGGGGAATACTTACTCGAACCGGCGGCCAATGAGACGCTTAGCATCGAAGACGGTGTTGCGTGGGTTCATGGCGGCTTGATTTTTGGCAGCATCTCCGATCAGTCGCTCCTCTGAGGCGAAGGCGACATAAGATGGAGTTGTCCGGTTACCCTCTGTAAAAACATAACTGATCAGAACCGAGGTCGAATTACTAAGATACATATCACTAACGATCGTTGGCGATGATTTCGACACGGTCGTTCTGCCAGACACCGACGCATCTACGGTCGATCAAAAATTTTGTTGGCGCCCTGAAAAAAAATTGCAGAAGCGTTTACTTACGAGTAGGTGGTACCGAGATCGATACCAATGGCGCCGTCGAAAGCATCATCCATTTTGGGGGGATATGAAAGGGGAGGAACGGAAGGGGAGGTGGTGGTGGTGAAGGAGAAAGGTGTGGTCAAACTTCAAGCCAGGGAAGGCGTTGAAAAAAATCGATTCGTGCGTAGGTAAGCGAGCAGCACAGCCACCAATATCCCACACGCCATCCTTGACCAAGTCCACCCAAGCAGCCAGCCATGTCCATCCCAGCTCTGCGCTCCTGGCTTGCCCCTTCTCGCTGCTGCTCACGCAACCTGCGTGCATTTGCTGCACGTCGCTATGCTTCATCGGAAGCCCCCCTGCAAACTCCCGAGGACTGGACAGAGTTCCAAGTTCAGCGTGCAGAATTCAAAATGCTCGGTAGGTGCTTCCGAGAACCCCAAACTTTTCAGGACACTAAAATTACACAGTGGACGCGTTCACACCGTATGGCTCCGTGCAGTCACCCGAAGATACATGGAAACCCAGCCATGGCCTCCATAAACCGCCAGCAGAAGGGACAATATCCTCTTTGCTAGCCTCGGGCGCACATCTCGGGCATTCGCGGTCCCTCTTGAACCCAAATTTCATGCCATACGCGTATGGGACACGTGCGGGCATCACTGTCATCGACCTCGATCACACATTACCGCTCCTCCGTCGAGCCGCCAAACTCGTGCGGGCCGTCGCGTATGCCGGCGGGCAAATTGTCTTCATTGGCACGCGACCAGACCTACGACCGGTCGTCCAAAAAGCTGCTGAACGGCTAGGGAAGCAAGGCTACTACGTTGGAGAACGCTGGCTTCCGGGCACATTGACGAACAAACTTCAACTCTACGGAGCGGAAGTCGTCAAGGAGGAAAAAGTTGTCCCAGACCTCGTCGTCCTCCTGAACCCCCTGGCAAACATGAACGCGATCCGTGAATGTGCTATTGAACATATTCCGACTATCGGTATCATCGACTCCAACGCAGACCCTCGCATCGTCATGTATCCTATTCCCGCCAACGACGAAAGCACTCGGACAGCAGAGTTGATCGGGGGAGTCCTTAGCATTGCGGGACGGGAGGGTGCATCATTGCGGAGATCAGAGGCTCAACAAGATTCGTCGCGTGATAGACGACCAAGGAATACATCACAGCAACAGTACAATACATTCGACTACTAGACTAGATATTTGCCATCTATCGGTTATTTTGCATGCTATACCAATATGCTGGCTCAACTCGTTAGCTCGCAGTCCGGCCAAGAAAGCAAAGCGTACCTTCTGCTTCTTCGAGTGCACGCACGTTACCGCCTAACTTGTTGATTGTTTCTACGTATTCATCTTCCTCGACGCTGTCAAAAACAATTCCGCCACCAGCTTGAAGATACGCGACCCCGTCTTTGAATACCATCGTTCGGATCGCGATGCATGTATCCATTTCGTCGGCAGCGAAATCGAAACGACCGACAGCTCCTGCATATACACCTCTTCGCTCCTTTTCCAGAGAGTATATGATTTCAATGGCTTTGATCTTCGGTGCTCCAGATACGGTTCCAGCAGGGAAGATAGATCGGAAGGCGTCGAACCTAATTCGGGTGGATATATACATGAGCGAGAGTTATAGTTACATCGATGCGAACGCACCTCGTCAACCCTTCACGTAGCATTCCCGACACCTGAGATGTTATGTGGATTACGTGGCTGAACTTTTCAAGCTTCATCAAGTGGTCGACTTTGACCGTCTTTGGGTCACAGACACGGTTCACATCGTTGCGAGCCAAATCAACAAGCATGATGTGTTCAGCTCTGTCCTTTTCAGATGCTAGCAAGGCTTCGCCCAGTTTCTCATCCTCTGCGACCTTTTATCAGCCAAATATTTTTGAAATATCGATCGCACTAACCTTCTGGTGTTTTACCGCGCTTCGTAGTCCCAGCTATGGCATGGTTAAAGACGACGTTCTTCTCAACCTTGCAGAGAGTCTCGGGACTGGCCCCAACGATCTGCAGATCACCGCAGTCAAGGTAGAACATGTATGGACTAGGGTTGACTTGTCGTAAATGTCGGTATGCATTGAAGGGATGGAGGGAGGTTGGCCTTGTCAGCCGTTGAGAAGGGACGGCTTGGATGATGTCGCCTGCGACTATGTGCTCCTTGAGGGTGGTAACAAACTGCTCATAGCCAGGTTTGCCGACATTGGACACTCCTTGGTTTCCAAGTGTTATAGGAGGCTGGGGGATTTCCGGGGTGATATTGCTGATGACAAGTTTTGCGAGCCGCCTTGCTTTCGACACCGCAGTTTGGTATACGAACGAAAGGTTTACGTGGCCAGAGTTTATTGGAGAGAATACATGGGAGACGACTTTGACGGATTGGTAGATGTGGTCGTATATCAGAAGGGTGTCCACGAGCATGAAGACTGCCTCAGGGATGGACAG
The DNA here is from genome assembly GCA_002583695.1 of Pleurotus salmoneostramineus. Classification (NCBI taxonomy): domain Eukaryota; kingdom Fungi; phylum Basidiomycota; class Agaricomycetes; order Agaricales; family Pleurotaceae; genus Pleurotus; species Pleurotus salmoneostramineus. The sequence continues at coordinate 60,961 of BEWF01000191.1, forward strand.
TGGGTCGTTTAGTTCGCGAGCCGTCTTGGGCTCGAAGTACTGTATGCAGTCATACGAGACGTATCCGATGGAACCACCAGTGAACGTTGGGATCTCCGGGATTTTGACATATTGGTAGAGGGCAAGTTCCTTCTGCAGAACGGTCATCGGATCCCCGGTGTTCTCTTCATTGGGGCCAACTTTGATGATCTTAAATGGATCTAGCAGACGTTCGACCTCGGCTACAACGGTATATAGGTTTGAAGGGACGTACCAGCGCCAATGAAACTGTATCTTGCTACATTCTCTCCACCGATCACGGATTCGAGGAGGAAGCTATACTTTGAGTCCTTCGAGATACGCATGTACGCCATGCACGGCGTTATTAGGTCTGCTGGGAGCTCAACATAAACGGGTACGCAGTTTCCCTGCTTTTCATGAAGGATGAGCTTCTCGACTTGGGCAAGGGAGGGATACGCGGTGAGTTTCTATCGGTGACCAGTCATCAAATTACCGCAAAGAGGTTCAGAATTACGCTGGCGTACTCACTGAGGGATCCATGGATGGAAGATATGTTGGTGGTTGGGCGAATACAGCGCTCTCGTTTTATATGGGACTGTGACCAGCGGCCCCCTTGCACCTACGTTTATTGACCCGAGATGGTCGTCGGTATGAAAGATCAGGGAAATGCGGCGAAACCCCTGCGCCCGATATCAGAGTTGACCTCAAACCATCACCATCATCGGTGCTCATCGGTACTTAAAGAGCTACGGCCACATTTGATACCGCAGGTTAAGCACTAATAATCATCTGCGAGCCACATTCTCCGCCAGTGGCGCCTCGTTTAGCATCCAAGCTCCTGGCATTCCGACATGATCACCCCACGCTTCTCCTGCAGTCAGACAGATGCGTCCGTCATCGTCAAAATGTACTGCCCATCAATTCGGGTATGTCATTTTCTGCTTCGCCTCAATTCCAAGTTGATCGGCTCTAGTAGGCGTCTGATGTCGAAATCCATGTCGATGACTCTACGTTCATCGTCCACGTCAATCCGTATTTCTTGCGCCTAAGCTTTTCGCATTCGCTTCTCGAAGATGACGAGAGCTCTGCGCAATATGATCCAAGTTCAGGCTACTTGACAGTCACCCTGACTAAAGCCAACCCAGGTGAAGAGTTCCGCGATTTAGACCTTTTGGCTAAGCTTCTCGCGCCAAAACCTACGAAGCCAGCCCCAGTAATTGAGGTTTTATCGTCCAGTAATGTCTCCGACGAAGACGAAGATGAACTCGTCACCAAAGCCCAATCGTTATCCTTAGAAGACCAAGAGATATTACAAGGTACCTGCCAAATTATCCGTCGTCGTTCCTTGGATGCTTATCATCGCACAAGCGGCGGATAACGACTGGCAGATACCCCAAAGCGTTCCTGAGGCTGCTCCAATCCAACTGGGACCGAGCATCAGCTACGGTTTTCTTGATATGTACACTGGATATTTCAAGAACGTTGTTCATACTGAAAACGAAGTCAATGAGCTGGGCTCGGACGTAGAAGGGTGCTTGCCTTCTCAGCGTCGTGAACGCCGGAAGAAGCACGAAGAAGAGAAATGGGATGAAGAGCACTACATGTAGGTCTCAAGTCTCCATATGAGCTCAAAGAACCCTCACAAATGGGCTTTCATCAGGGCCGATTTCGCCGACGATGAATACGTGCAGGAGCTCATTTCTTGGGAGGATCCTTTTGTGCTTGAAGCTGATGACTTCCAGTTCACCGAAGAAGAGAATGCTGTTATGCTTAATCTACCTCGGAAAAATTGTAAGCGCGAACATAAGATGGAGTAGAAGAACCTAATGCTCAACCTTCCTCAGATATCGCCTCACCATCACAGACTCATGACTTGTATCTCGCCCTACTATCTCTTCTTTTTGCGTATGCATACGAATCAAGAACAAACCAACGTGATCCAACCCCAGAGAGCGCGTGGACACTCTGTAACCTCACACCTATCTTCTCTGCGCTGGACCCTCCTCCCTATCAAGAGAGGACTACCACGGTGACGACAACCACATTCTCTATATCCGAAGTACAGACGACGCTTGCGCAATCGTATCGTCGCTCTCTGGCATTTCCACTTTATCGCTCCTTCGCTTTGGCTGAAACTTGTAGATGGGACATCAGTAACTGGTTAATGAAAGGGAAGCGCATGGTCTTCCGCTGCCTTCTCCACATAAAACACATCCTGGATCACCATGAAGTATATTACATCTATAGCAAAATCTGGGTCGACGACTTCTGTGTATGGGTCCAGGCGTATGCAAGGTATGTTTGACATCTCTTGGGAGCTGCGCTCGCTAATACCCACATGGCTATCTAGTGATGACATACTCAGCGAACTGGGCCGCTTAGTGAAGGGCATCTCGATGCCCAAAACTCTTATCGGCTGGGATTTAGAAGGCTTGGAGCGTGCTACCCAAGTGGTGGAAGATAGAGAAACCGATAGTGATGATGATTCCAGCGATGCCTCTTCCGCTTAGAGTCCGCTCGTACGCCGACCCAAACTCGCTGTGATTCTCGTTCCGATGAACGTATTCTCGATCTCTTCTCTACCTATCCATTATCTGACTTCGCCTTGAATCACCGTGGAGTCTGTCCGCGCCCAAGGTCGGCACTTCGAGTCTGCTCTCCTCATCAGGCATCCCACAATTCCGATAAACATTTCCAATTGTTCGCTCCGACCATACTCGCGATTTGGTTTTAGATCTAGTGCATGGCACACAATGGGCCATTCTCCTCGGGTTGTTCTTGCATCAACGCATGTCATAAATAAGTGTATCCCGCAGGGCCGGGTGGTCCGAATCCCGCTGAACTGCGCGGTGCGCCCAGCAATTCGGCTCCAGTCGCGGTGTGAGCGGGAGACGAACGGTTTACTTCCTACTACTAACTAACATCCTAAAAGTTTCTCACCCTCAGGCTTCCACAACCGCATCACCTCCTCGCACTCATACTCACACCTATTGCTGTGTCTCCCGATGATCCGGACACAATTGGAGCAGAGCAGCCTGGATTCCTCTAAAGAGCTGTGCTCGGAAGGTTATCATCGGTTATTTTGAAGCAAGAAAAAAAAACTTGAGTGACAGTTGATGCAGATGCATTGATGCCATTTCAATGTGCATGTGTTGAGTAATTTGATTGTTGGACACACCAGCCGATGGATCAACGGTGTCCTTTTTTTCTTGTCTATGCAGTTGGGTTCTTCGCAGGCCTCGTTACCCGACTCATGTTTCTCCTAAGTTTCGCCGTTTGGGAAGTTCTAACTTCTCTTTGAGTCAACTCCAAGGGGATTTTTGGAAATGCTAATGGGATGGCGTAGATCAAGATCTAGCCGTTGTCTATGATGCAGGAATCTATATCTTTACTCGACTATCCGGCATCCACACGCTTGTTTGAATTGTTCTGTTTTCCAGGCTCTTCTTCTCCCTCTTTACCGACAGAACTGTGGTCGTTTTTTTTTCAATGAATTCATGTCGTCGGTCATCCATGTGGACTTTCAAAGTTATGTCAAGCGCAGCACCCTTGAGCGGGGCGGATCCTACAAGAATTAGGGTCTCTTCGCACACGTACCCTAACTAGTGGCAAGTCACTATGAAAACAGGATGAACAGTTACTTCGCTATCCAACGGTTCCCGGAACAGAGGACTCGAGGGGGGATGCAGCCTATCAGCACCACGCCGCTCCAGAGTCACAAGGGCCGCCAAGGGCCGCCGCCTGGGACCCATTATAAGATTATAATGCTCCCACTCAACATGCGAGGCAGGCTGAATGATTGGAATTTTCAATTGACCATGTCGAACTTCAAAGTACCTGAAACATCAAACCAACAAACCAATTAAAATAAAAGAAGCAGCTCAGTACGCTACAAAAGAGGGATCTCTACGTTCACTCCGTCTCCCTCCAGCTCCACAGCTACGTCGTTACTACCACCCATGCCAGATATCCACGGCCTACATACGTAGCCCCGTTCAATCAGAACGGGGAGATGCGACTTTACCCTGGGCAATGGCATGCTGGCCTTCAGGGACAACGTCAAACCCACTCTGTCCAAGTTCAGCTGGGAGTGCTGCGGTTTCATCAAGCGTGGAAGAGAGAAGCCCTTGCTCTTCTTCTGCAGCCGTGCGCGGTTCGTCTGCTGACGAGGGAGGAGGGCCTGGAAGGCAGGGAGGAGGGCTGATCAAGTTATTGAACAAGAACTACCAGGGTAGGAAGGGTTAAAGACGTTAGAAAACGACTCCATGGGGCAGAGGAAGACATATACTTACAGTACCGTATCTGTATATTCGAAGTCGGCGTGATGAAATCGCATCAGATTGTGGTGTGTGGGAGATACGGAGGTGACGTACACAAGCAAAGAGAAGCCAAGTACTTGAAGAAGGGATATGGGCCAGATGAATTTCTCCCAGCCAAGGCCTAAGCTGATGATCCAAATGGACAAGGTCCTGCAGGTGTCGGTAAGACTGCGAGCGGTTGCACTGACGTGACGGGTCACGCTAAGTCCGAAGTAGTTGAAAAGAGCGATACTGAAGGCGATAGCGATGCCCGAATAAAGAACCGTAGGGGTGTTGATCATTTGGTACCATCCTCGTGGTAAGTCAAAGAAAGTAGATTTCTCTGTGATTGATGGTATGGAGAGGATGGGGAAAAAGAAAAGGATTGTGATCGCGCCGAAGAAACCTTCCCAACCGACCGCAACCAATGGGGCGACGGAGTAGCGTCCTGCGTGGGTTGTTAGTTGCTGTAAAAATAGCGCTATACGGACGGAGGTATTCATACCCATGATCTTCTCTAGAGACAGCACCAAGCGTTAGTTTTAGCCTCGAGGAGCGGGGGAGATACACCCACCTTCTACGACAAATTGGGTAGCAGTGCTAAAATAGAAGAAGAACCGAACTGATTGAGAGCAACCGAAGTGAAATCAGAGGTAAACCCTACAAGATCTGGGCAAACAAGATGAAAAAGACGCCTAGACATTTGCATGTGTGAGAAGGGGCATCAAAGTGGAGCGAATGTCCTTACCGACGAGGACTTTAGAAGCCTCGGGCTCTTCAGCAGACACAGAAGCTAATGCTCTGCGAGAATTAGCCAATGAAGGGACGACGTTGCCTACGAATGCATCTTTGACGGCATCCTTGATGAGAGAGCCACTTAACCCCACTAGAGACACGCCTGCCATGACAGTTATGAGAGAAACCCATCTGAAGGAGTTTGTCAGTACATGGTTGCATATTGTAGTAGAAGAAGCAAGATCTGAGGTAGATGTAGAGGGAGATGTGGAGACTCAACTGGTAGAGCCAAAGACGACGGTGGAGGAAGATAACGCTGAGGATACCGACGAATAGGACGAGAGCGCCACGAGTCATTTGGTATATTGAGACGGGGGTATAGAGGAGCCCCACATTCATCAACTAAAGTCGGCAAGATGACGTGCGAACGGTGAAACATATCAGCGAATGTAACAATGAAACGCAAGGTTGGGAGACATGCCGTAGTTCCAGTGAGGTCACAAGCGGCAGGTATCCAGAGAAGGAGGACCTTCCATCCCGACAAGGATTGGGAAGCGGCCAGATGCTTATTCGGGGAGGGTTCTTCCTCGGAATCAGACGGCAGATGGACAGCAGCCTGTTGTGATCTAGTTCTCAACCACGTGTACAAAACGGGTAGAAAGCCTTGAAACAAGAAGGTTTGAAGCACGCGGTGCAGAGATCAGAGGCGAACTCACAGAGCATCTCTCCGACTATGGCGGTTTGTTAGTCAAGCGTGCGCCAATGGAAGAGATAGAGAATGAAAACTGACGGAACATCTGTAGGGTCTGCCAGACCGGTTGCTCGTAAAGAACATGCTTTACTGGATTCGGGTCTGCGCAGTTCTCGACGCATTGCATATCCTGAACACGTATTGGTTTGTGTGCGACCAAGTGAGTATTGCTACTGCAACATACCTGCCACTTGCTCCATAGCGAATTACTAGAGCCCTTTCGATAAGGCGTCAGCGTCGTTCACAGCGCTGAGAAAGGGTGCGTGCTCACTGTGAGGATCATCCCCGCCAGGAGGAAGGGGACATAGAGAGAGGAGGGCATCGTGGTGGTCGCTGTTGAAGCGGTGGGGAAGCCGGCGAGAGTGACCGGGGGAGTGTGACTAGTGGTTCGGGGTGACGTGACATGCTTGGTGACAGGGCGTGACATGATCTGAGATTTGGTGGGGAAAGGACTTTAAGGAAGTGTCAAGTGGCTGGCCATCGCATCCAATCCATCCTTCTCCCTTCTCCCAACGCTACATGGTCCAACTCCTCCTAACTTCCCCAAAGGGTGCGCATCCCCGCCGTGTCTGTCCCGTCCTGCTCACCTCTCTCTGCTCCCAGGGAATCAGGGTACCCGTTATTTTCCTTATAGCGGCTACCTGGGGCTCACCCCCGTCAGGGTAGAAGGCGGTGAGTTTTCCTTCGCCAGGCCGCTGGCTCCCTGCCCGCCGCAATGCCTAACCCCACAAATCCACAGTCGTCCGCACCAAACTCGACAACGACGGCAGAACTTTGCTCGCAAAATCCCTCTCCGTCGCCGTCCGCTGCTACGAGTCGCGCATCGGTCGCGTCAGCGTCCTGCACTCCAATATTCTCGTCGAGCAAGCACAGACGCTGTGGTCAAAGCCCGATACGCACGACTATGCTGAACTGGGCGAGATGGAATTCCCCTTCAGAATAACGCTGCCCCCGAGAGCACTGGGCTTCAGCACCGCGACCTTTGTCGACTACAGATGCATCTGGCGCATCGAAGCTAGTGCGTTTCCACCGTTTTCTGATTTTGGCAGAATTTCCAATTCCAATTCCCCTTTTTTCGCAGCGATAATACACACACCCATCGTCGGTGTCGGGACGAAACAGGTCAAGCACTTTGACCTGCCATTCGTACGGTATGATCTGCCCCCACACCCACCCACACAGAACACATCATCCCAGCCCTTGCTCGATCGCCAAACTAGCAAGCCTCGTGCACCTCGCATCCGATACTCCGTCAGGACCCCAACCTCGCCAATTGGCCCGATGGACCTCGTATCTGTTGGTGTCCATCTCTCTCCCGTAGACCCCTCTGTCAGCATTCGCAGCGCAAGCGTGGTTGTCGAACGCCGTATCCAGCTACGCGAGGCGTTTTGCACTCCCCCAACACTCCCGACGCCTCATCAACCGCCACGTCTCCACACCCTCGCCGCCTCAAACCACCTCTCGCAACCATCATCATCATCGTATTCTCCAACAGCTTCATATCAAGACATTACGACATCCAATAACAACATGCATCTCGACATACCCCCACCGCCAGCCAATTCATCCTCCATTTATTCCTCCTCCGTCTCACCCTCTGTTGCGTCCTTTTCAACTGAAGTGGATTCACGTCCCCTCCTTCCTCCTTCGTCCAAAACCATACCCCTTCCTCCCACAGCCCAAAGCGAAATTCTTCCGCCGAAGGTGATAACGACGTCAATCGCAGGCGCAGAATCCTCAGGCTTGTTCTCACGAGATAGTCACGGCATATGGAACAAGACACTCACGCTACAGTGGCCATCTGCTAAATCAAACAGTCGCTGGGCTATTGGCGAAACTCTCCACTCCGACCTTGTTTCCATCCAATTTATCGCAAGGGTAAAGGTATGTCCCAGACATGCCGTACTCGGTGCCGATCGCTGAATGCATTACTTTATATTCGATAGATTGTAGTCACTTCTACATCGGGGACCGAGAGCATAGAACTAGCCGAGCAAGAGTTGTTAATCGTTTCCACCAATGAAGCCGAACGGTCGCTCGCTCTTTCGAAGTTCAATGACCAATTCGATTCTTGCATGGATCCCGCCACGAGGTCCAAGTCCAAGTCACCTCGAGGGAAAGTTCGACGAGATCGCGATTGTGACGTTCCTCTCCCGCCTACGCCCCATTCTGCACCGATGACACGGCCTTCGACTGCATCAAGTGCGTCAAAGCCACACGACCGATCGAGTAAGGCGCCCATCGTACCCATCCAATCATCGAATAGCTTGCCCAAAGTGAAGTCATCCTCACGAAGACCACACACTTCCGCCGGACCCAGAGACAGGGTAGCTGGTTTTGGAACGCCTAGTCCGCCTTACACTCGGGTCAAAGAACCCGATGAAGGCAGAGAAAACGAGGCGCATGCCCTTCGGGGGAAGAATTCCATTGAACCTTCTCGGTCAAGGCCGGGCACTGCTAGTGGCGAGAGCATCAAGAGCCCATCGAAGAGTTTATTCTCGCCGCGCATTAGCTCCCGTGCTAGCAGTGGTAGGGATTCAGACAGGAGCACGAGAAGCAATGGAAGTACTTCGAGTACTCCGAGTAACGGCAGTCCCGGTGCACAGGAAGTTCGGGCATGGGAACAAGAGCTGCAACGAATCGAACTGCAAAGTCGGCGATCGAGTGACATGCTCGGGTTCGCTTACAAACGTTTGAAAAGGACGTTCGAAACTTCCAGGGCTTCATAATTTTTTTCTTTCGGTTTTTCGACGCGTTACGCATTTTCCTTTCCGCATTTTCTTTTCTCTCTCATCAAGACCAACAGCTTTCGCATGTCCGCGCATCACTCAAACCATCCCATATTACCATCCAATCCCGACGATTGTCTTAATCGTGTGTTTTTATCATATTGTAACTCCCCCTTTCGTCTTTTCGAATGTTCTCTGTCATAAGTATATTGTTTGTAGTATTTGTTTGTGTCACTCCCGTCGCCGATGCAGGTCACTTATGGCTCCGTTGTGCAGGTGTCACGGTCACTAGTATTGATGGATCATTCGAGCATCATATTATCTGTTCAAAGAACCCTTCATCGCCCCCTGGTAGAAATATTCATGGAAGTAAGTTGCCAGCGGTCTGTCAAGTTTATCCTCCGAAACGACCGAAGGGCCCTGATGACGACTCCTGAGTCACGTGATACGTCCGTTACAGCGCGTGCGCTTCCGCTCTCACGGAACTCTCAGTTACTTCTTCTCGTTCGAACGTTCATGCAATGGCAAGTTTCCCTTGGGCAAGATTTAGTGTCGCTGCTGTAGGCTGTAAGTCGTCTGAATCCCTGCTAAACTTTTGCTAATTCCTTGCAAGTGGTAGGATTTGGATATGTCCTAATGCGAGGTGCCAATACGCGCATAATTGCATTCATCAGTCAGACTGATACCGCTTCATAGCCACTGTACCCACCGAAGAGGAACTTTATAATGTAAGTTGTCTCGAACTTCATCGCTTTCATGTGTTCTCGGGACTTGCTCGTTTGCGTTCCAATCTCGATATCTGCGGACGCCCGAGGTGTCTCCATAATCAATCTCGTACTTCCTTTGCACCAGCTGACTTTTGAGGCCTTCGCGCGGCCGCCGACACGCGTTTTAGAGAATGGCACCCGATCTAAGGCGAAAGGTTGATGCTTCAAGAGCGGCTCGTCTAGCCAGAGAAGAGGCTGCAAAACGCCAAGTCGATGCTCAAGTCAGTTTGCTTTTCCTTTTCTCTCGTCACCCACCCCCAAATCTACCTCCCTCCCACTCCTCCCGAATCGGAATGTTGTCGTTTTTGGGTTGCTAATCTTTTTTTCACATTCATTCATTTTTTGGTGCGACTTTTTTTTTCTCATGCGATGCTTCTCCGTCGACTCGGTCACTCCGTTTACCCGGCTGCTTCGGGTCCCCAATCCTCCCACAAATTTCGTTACAACGCCATGCGATAACTACCCACACAACCACACTAATTCGCTTCACGGTCCAACACTTCCTTGGCTTCTCGAAATCTTGGTCTCTTTTGGCTGTGATGGTGGCTTCCAACTGGCTGCTCTATCTCCCCTCCTCCACTGCCTGGATCAACACATGCTTTACATACCTGGGCGGTTTTCTATATTCCTGTGTTGATTTTGGGGCGAAGAAGCTCAACGCACCCGATCCAGACGCTTCCAAGCCTATATGGGCCAAAGATAGAGACAAGTAGGGATCAAAGGCCTGTCTGTTTGTACTCCGTTTTGTCAAATTCTCCGACCGATGTTGCGGTCACCCATTCCTTCCCTTCGCCGTGACCGAGCACCCATGTTATCCCCAACAGTACTCGATCAGACTTCAGTCTACCGCATTAGACTCCCCGAAGCCACGCTCGTAATTCATGATGACGATATCAGAAAGAAGCATGATCTAAATAAGTATCGTGTATCGATTGTACACAGGCCGTTAATGAGGTTGTAAAGGAAATGGACCAAGAATGATAAAAACAAATGACTAAGGGAATATTACATTGGTGATTGACCAGGGATTGATGCTGGCGTGAAAAGAAAACTAAAGAAGGGCACGCAGGGACAACCTATCGCGCTGAAAGAAGAGTGCACAAACAATAACGGAAATCCGCAACTCTAAGATAAAGGGTAGCAACATAGTGAACAACTACTTGGAATGAAACCGTGCTTACTCGAGACTAAGAAGGGGCACTGGAAGTGTTCGATGCGGGGAGAGACGATTGTGAAATGGATCCCCCCAGTAAAGCCTCATTGGCTGAACCAGGTTCCGGTGAAGATGGAAGAACATTATATGAGGGCGATGGTTCCAGAATCGAAGACGCGTCTTCTTGAGCCTGTTGACCGGAAGACTTCTGGGCAGTGTCAATAGCAGGTGTATCAACTGTAGCAGCATGTGCGTCGTCGTGATTCGTCTCTTGGCTCGGGGGAGTGACATCAGACGCTCTAAGAAAAGCGCTGGCCGTGGAAGTCGCACACAACGCGGCGTTGAGGGTGCTAAATGGCGGAGGGTTTGGGCGGTGTATCAGGGAATTATCGGCATCAGAGCGATCAGCCCGTGATGAAGAAGCAGAACCATTATTAGGCGTTGGGGCGACTGAAGAGGATGAAGGAGGTAATGATAATTGCGTATTGAACTGAGAATGAGAAGTAGGAGTGGGGAGAGATGACGGTTGATCCTGGGTAGGCGGACTCTCTAAATTAGACGGTCCGGCAGGCGATGAAGTTGGATTCTTTGCTGCCTCTTCAGCAGCTTTCTTCTTCTTCTCTTCAGCTTCCTTGCGCTGTTGTTCTTCGTGTTCGATCAGAGATAAACGCATAGCTTCCATGATCATCAACTGGGGAAAAGGAGGCGGTGAGCTAGAGACGCTATTGCAACCGGGCAGACAGTCTTACCTCTTCTAAATCCTGACCAGCCATGCCCCCAAGCAGTTGGTCAAACCCTGACTGCTGCTGGTTCCGCCGTCTCGATCTTCGCCCCGTATCGTTAGCCTCAGTCTGCCCGTCTTCGCCATTGATGGCATGCACGCGTCCGCTGGTAACGCCGACGGGGATCAGTCGGTCACCAACCTGACGCATGATGATTCGCCTATTAGCCCGACGAGCGACGGCTGCGCGCACTGCGGCTAATTTGGCCTCCCAGTCTGGCCGAATTTGATCTGCGAAGGAAGTTGAGTAGGTTGAGCGGTACGATATGAAGACCACGACAAAAAAGGAGAACCTGTAGTAACCACCTCCGGGCTATCGTGACCGTAGCTCTTCTGGCGACGCTTGTGGGCGAGAACCGGCGATTTGGAGTCACCAGGAGAGGTCTTCGGAGAGTCTGACCAAGGGAACGGCTGTTCGTGTGCGACGAAGGTGTCAGCAAGCAATTCTTCTGGTACAATTTGGTTACATAGCAGCGCGGAATACTGACCGAACCTTCGCTTCCGATGCCAGCCCTCCAAGGAGGCGGGGTATATACGATACCAAAATTGTCTTGAACACAATAGGGACAGGCGGCTGGCTCTGAGACAAGATGTGTAGCGGTGGGCTCGCTGCGTTTGATCTGCACGAAGCATTCTGTACAGATTGCTTGGTCGCAGCAGCGGGAATGGTTGATATTCGGAGGGTAGTACTGTTAAGATTCAGATGACGTAAGGCGCGATGTTATGTCGGACGAGGTGTGGGGGGACGTACGAGGAAGCAGATAGGACATTCTACAGCGCCTCTGTATATGGCGGCCTCTGGCTTTGGAGGTTCCTTGATGGAGCTTGGACGGCGGTGACTCGGTCTAGACGCAGGCGCAGGCGATGACTCTATCCGAGTCGATGATTCGGGCTGGCCGCCTTCACCAGATGCATCTACGGGCTCTTTCCGCGCCGCCAGAATCTGTTCATCATCCCATGTGTCTTCGTATTCTTCAAGAGGCCTGTAGAACGGGGCAAGTCGTCTCTGGCAGATAAGCTGGGAAACAATTGCTTGGTTCCAGTCTCGAGGCCCTGTAAACCACTGAGGAGACAGTGAGCCAAAGTCGACTGCGTCGTCATGTTGATTGCGGCCAGACGATGAGGAGCTATTTCCCATTGTGGCCGTGAGGCGGGGAACGCGGAGGAGGAGTAGGCGTGAGGAGGAGGAGGAGGCTTTGTGAGCTGCTACGGAGAGAACGTTGGATTGGCGCCGGCGCTAGTCATCTCCCCAAATGCGGTAGATTATTGTCTGCGCAGAGTCACAGCAGTGGAAATGCTGCGTCGATGGCGTCCAGCTGCCACATTACTTGTTTCCGGATGCTAGATTGTCATAAACAAGTTATGTTCTAGCTAAATTCACGACGGTGTATTTTCTACGGTATTCCAGAGTACATGTCGCTGGGAAGCCCCTGTTCGGATGACGTGCTTGGGAACAGGGAGTCCGGCGTTTCTGCAAGCCAGTTGTTGAGCCGGTGATCCCAAGGACTCGAGTTTCCCAAACATTCATCCCACCGCGACAACAAGTCGGCCAAAATGCATTCAAAATGTTCGACGCATCACACGGCTTCCACCCATGTCTGATTTCAGCCACGTCAGCTCATCACGTGCGGAGGGACTTAATACCGGTGCGTTGCCGCCCAACCTCGCTCACAAACCTCCCAAACCTTTCCCTTGTCCCCATCCTCCTCCAGTACTGACACAGTACTCATAGCGTTAGCCTCAGGCTTTCGCCTCTACCACTACCACCACTACCACTCTCCTCGACGGCGTCATGGAAACTCCTTGGACGAACACTCCGGAGGAAATACTCCAGCACTTCAATGTCGACCCGTACCATGGCCTTACCTCGGACCAGACAGCCAAACACGCAGAGCTTTACGGGAGGAACGGTACGTTCAGAAGGCAGACGTCATAGCATTTTGAAATACTTAACTTGTCTTCGCAGAGCTTCCCGAAGAACCACCAACACCTCTATGGGAACTTATCCTTGAACAATTCAAGGACCAACTAGTCATCATTTTGCTCGGCTCGGCCGTTGTCTCTTTTATCTTGGCTCTCATAGAGCGCACAGAAGAATCCAGTCTATTTGGTGCTTTCGTCGAACCGGCCGTCATCTTCTTGATTCTTATTGCCAATGCTGCTGTCGGAGTCATCCAAGAAACAAATGCGGAAAAAGCTATTGATGTCAGTCTTCCTGGTCTCGATGATCTCTGTCAAGTCTGACCCAGTTGTCTTTAGGCCTTGAAAGAGTACTCTCCAGACGAGGCCAAAGCCCTCCGGTCAGGCCAAGTTAGTCGTATCCACGCATCGGAACTCGTGCCGGGAGATATTATCACAGTCGCTGTAGGAGATAAGGTCCCTGCCGATTGCAGACTTCTCTCTGTCTCCTCCAGCAGTTTCCGCATCGACCAGGCCATACTCACTGGCGAAAGTACATCCGTCAACAAATATGTCGAGGTCGTCAAGGATCCCAAGGCTGTCAAGCAAGACATGACAAACATTCTCTTCTCTGTCCGACCTATTTCCTATCTTCTTTCGGCCTCGTGCTAACTTCCTTGTTTAGGGTACGACGGTCGTAAATGGCAGTGCCAAGGCGATCGTAGTCTTCACGGGTCAGAAGACAGCTATCGGTGACATCCACAAGTCAATTACCTCCCAGATCAGTGAGAAAACGCCACTCAAGCGCAAACTCGATGATTTCGGAGACATGCTTGCGAAGGTCATTACCGTCATCTGTATTCTCGTTTGGCTCGTCAACATCCGTCATTTCTGGGATCCTTCCCATCACGGTGCATTGAAGGGCGCCATCTACTACTTCAAGATCGCGGTCGCTTTGGCGGTTGCTGCTATTCCTGAAGGTCTTGCCGCTGTTATTACTGCATGCCTTGCTCTCGGTACCAAGAAAATGGCTCAGAAGAATGCCATCGTCAGGAATTTACCTAGTGTCGAAACTCTTGGCTGCACGAACGTCATTTGTTCTGACAAGACCGGAACGTTGACCACCAACCAGATGAGTGTCGCGACGGTATGTCTCATGCTATGTGGACTATCTTGCTGCCATTCTGACATCCACTTCGTGTAGTTCATTACGGTCAACCCATCAGGCGGACTTGACGAGTACACTGTCGAAGGCACCACTTTTGCCCCCCATGGGTCCGTCAAATCCGTTGATGGAAAGGAAGTTACCGCTGAACTCCAATCAGACCCGATCCAACGATTGGCCCAAATCGGTGCTATCTGTAATGATGCCAAGATTGTCTACAACAAGGTATGTTGGAACGGTGTTTACTCTCGACGAAATCTCAATATCACTCCCAGGAAAAATCCGTTTACACAAACGTTGGCGAGCCAACTGAAGCCGCGTTGAAGGTTCTCGCTGAGAAGATTGGATGCCCCGACGCCGAGCTCCAGAAGTCGCTGGGAAGTATGGACGCGTCTGAGCGCGCAAGCGCTGTCTGCGAGCATCTCGAACGTACGATCCCCAGGCTCCTCACCTTCGAGTTCTCCCGAGACCGCAAGATGATGTCTGTCTTGGTCAAGCTGAATGGCTCTGGAGCTCTCTTTGCGAAAGGTGCCCCTGAATCTATCCTCGAACGATCGACCTCGGCTCTTGTGAACGGCAATACCATCCCCATGACTCCGAGTCTTCGTCAGTCTATCTTGAACAAGACATTGAACTATGGCAACAATGGCCTTCGCACTCTTGCTTTGGCATACGTAACCGTCAAGGACACCGACTCCAGTCACTATCACTCTGAAAGCGCCAAGGACTATGCTCGCTTCGAACAGAACCTTACCTTTGTTTCATTGGTTGGTATGCTCGATCCTCCACGCCCTGAAGTACGCGGGGCCATTGCAAACTGCAAAGCCGCTGGCATCCGTGTTATTTGTATCACCGGTGACAACAAAGGGACCGCGGAGACCATCTGCCGACAAATTGGCATCTTTGGTGCGGACGAGGACCTTACAGGCAAGAGCTACACTGGGAGAGAGTTGGACGCGCTTTCGCACGAGGAAAAAGTTGCGGCGGTACAACGGGCCAACCTTTTCAGCCGTACGGAGCCTGGACATAAGAGTCAATTGGTGGACCTGTTGCAAGGATTGGGATTGGTTGTTGCAATGGTTAGTCTTCGTTGGCGAGTTCAGGTGACGATTACTAAGAGAACTTGGTTTTCTCCTTCCAGACTGGAGACGGTGTTAACGACGCCCCTGCCTTGAAGAAAGCTGACATTGGTGTGGCCATGGGTAGTGGTACTGATGTTGCTAAACTGGCTGCGGATATGGTCCTTGCCGATTCAAACTTTACGACCATTGAGAAAGCTGTGGAGGAAGGCCGCCTCATCTACAACAACACGAAGCAATTCATTCGTTACCTCAGTCGGTTTTATTCGGTCTTCGACATTTGACTTCTCACTGACCAATTTCTCATAGTTTCCTCGAATATCGGCGAGGTTGTCAGGTTTGTGATCCCGTCTTACGTCCCACCAATTCGAGGCTCATGTTTTCTTCCTCTAGTATTTTCCTCACGGTTCTGTTGGGGATGCCCGAAGCCCTCATTCCTGTCCAACTTCTATGGGTGAACCTTGTAACGGACAGTCTCCCAGCTACGGCTTTAGGGTTTAACCCTCCCGACCATTCTATTATGCGTGTGCCACCGAGGAACAGCAAAGAACCTCTTGTCGGATCTTGGCTTTTCTTCCGTTATTTGGTTGTTGGTGTGTACGTCGGTTGTGCGACTGTGGCCGGTTACGCGTGGTGGTTCATGTTCTATACGGGTGGACCCCAAATCTCGTTTTACCAACTGGTAAGTTTATTTTCGTAACAAGTCATCATCTCTTTGCTCACCTGTGACGCAATGTTAGACTCATTTCCACCACTGCTCTGCCCAATTCCCCGAAATCGGGTGTGAAATGTTTTCCAACATCATGGCGCAACGTGCCACCACCATGAGTCTGTCGATTTTGGTCACAGTGGAGATGTTCAACGCGATGAACTCTTTGTCTGAAAACGAAAGTCTCCTTCGGCTGCCGGTGTGGAAGAACCCGTTCCTTGTGGCAGCGATTACACTCAGCATGGCGCTGCACTTCATGATATTATATGTGCCATTTTTCACGGTAAGTACCGATTTCCCAAGCTACCCGCCCCATTCGTCTTCGCCCCTTGACGTTGATGGGTCATACCTCACGTCCACATCATGTTCTCCACCCCTGCGGAATTTTTGCTTGCTTTCATGCTTTGCCCTCTGCCCTTCCCCCTCGCCTCTCGAGAATTTTTAACTGATTTACGGTCCGCATTTCCGCAGACGTTGTTCGCCATAACCCCGCTGAACTGGGTCGAGTGGAAGGCTGTTTTGTATCTCAGTGCTCCTGTTCTCGTCATCGACGAAGTGCTCAAATTTATTACGGTAAGTTTTTGATTTTTCATCCTCCGGTATTTCGGAGTGTCCGTATGGCAAGTCTCATAATTCCGATATAGGGAACGTTCATAGACCCCCCCTCCAAAATCAAGCTAGATTGATACATTATTGGTTGCTTGTATGATATGTAATGGGTCATTTTGCAATTATTATCCAAGCTCTTTCAGAGATCATTTGTCTGACTTGGACAGCGTAGCTCTTGATTAGGGCTTTTGCGCAGCTACCTCTCGCGATCACGACGGCCTTGACGACGATTTCCTGGCGTTAACCTGGGTGACAACGAGCGTCCTCGGTCTTCATTGGTAGGAACTCTCGGGACGGAGAAGGTGCGGAATTTGTGGAATTTGTCCCGCCAACGTGTGAATCGCGTGCTTCGGCTTTTGCTATGTTTAATTTCAGAGCGTCTTTGACCCCAAATTTTTTTCCACCTCTTTCTCCAGTTGCACGTTGTTCTGAGACAATTTCTCAACGGAAACTTTTGACCCTCGAAATTTAATTCTCATATGCCCCATAATTTGCTTGGTTCCTCCCGTAATGCCTCGCCATTACACGCTGGTTAGGGACGTACCCCCGTACTCTTTAAAAGGCTCGACTTTACACCCCAAAGAAATGCTTGTCTGCGCCCTCCCTCCTCTTGCGACATCCCCTCTTCCCTTTCACGCCGACTAGACATCATGTATCCCTCCCTCTTCACTCTCGCACTCGGGCTCTCCTGTACTCTTGGTATATTTGGTGAACCAATCGCTATTAGGAGGCGTGACCACATTGCCAGAGACGACGCGTCGACCTCGCAGAACACCACTCACAGTCTCGAGAAACGCTATGGTGGTTGTCGCTACACCTGGTACGAAACTGGACTGGGTGCTTGTGGTAACTACAACTCGCCATCCGAAGCTGTAAGTTCTTCACGATCGTGTTCCCATTTATGATCGAGGTACTGATCGACGGTGCCTTTGTTCCTTCCCTAATTAGGTCGTTGCTCTGAACGCGGCTGTAAGTTACAACAAATGTTGAGAACGTCCCCTCAGGTTCTAATGATGCTCCTTTAGCAATGGGATGGCGGTGCGCATTGCGGCAAGACCATCTCCATCTCCTTCGGAGGCAAGACCAGGACAGCCAAGATCGTTGATTTGGTGAGTACTTGACAACAGTCCACCTCGCATGAATTTATCACTCATCGTTTGTTGTGTCATTATAGTGCCCCAGCTGCGGTGGTTGCGCTCTTGATCTCTCTGAGAGTCTCTTCGCTTCTTTCAATGATCTCGGGGTAGGTGTCTTCCAAGGTTCATGGGAATTCACTGGCAGCGGCAGCGGTGGTAGTGGTGGTGGTGGTGGTCAACGCACCACCACTACTACGACACGCCGTCCACGAACAACCACGTCTACAACCACACGCGCACGCCCCCCACCAACAACCACTTCAACCAGGACACCCACTACTACCTCCACCACCTCGACTACGTCGACGACTCGCAGGCGGCCACGAACGACATCCACCTCCACGGCGACGACCTCGACCAGCACCCGCACCCCTGCCAGAGCCTTTGCAATCAGCTCAACCACGCCCTCGCCCACGACCACATCCACCTCGACTACGACTTCGACGTCCCTCGCTCCGCTTCCTTCGGAGCTCCCTGGAGGCACTGACATTATGAACATGATCAATGTGGCCATCTTAGCCCTCGGAAGACTCATCATTACGGCGGCAGAAAACAACAACCTCGGCGACTCGTAAACCTGGGCGCAGAAAGACGCCAAATACAAAATAAAATAGATGTACTACCATATTTATCTGTAGACATTATAGACATCTGTAGATCAAACTTTTGATGCGCGGTGCGCTCATATAGTCTCCCCCGTACTACGTATAGATTTCGAAATGCTGCCAGGCAGCCTTGTTGTTCGCATCAAATTTCAAATGATTGAGTCGTTTCCTTGGCATCGTTGTTCGAACGTGGTGTTTGTGGATGTTTGTATGTCTTGGAGGATGGGCTGTGATTTCCGTCGATTTTTCGGTTGCCTCTTTTCTTCTTCCCCAACGACGACGAACGCGACGAAGACCAATCCGTCGACTTTTCCCCTCTCCTCCAAATCAGAATCAAAGGCCGTTGCTGCCTTTTAGTCGCTCTCTTGCACTCCTTTCTTTTCAACCACTTCCTATCAAATCCCTCTCTACAATGGTTGCTCTGCTCAACTTCGCCGTCGGCCTTGCCATGCCCCTCCTGGCCTTCGCAAACCAACATGCGGCGTCTGTCCATGTTCACCGTCACAAAGACATTGCTGCCCGTGTAAGCGGAGACATGCAGATCCACAAGCGCTTCAGCGGTACCAGATGGACCTGGTATGATGTTGGACTGTGAGTGCTTACCCTGCCGCTTCCCACCCACGTTCTAACCGATGTCACCCATTCGTCTAGCGGTGCCTGTGGAAAGTACAATGTGCCCAGCGATTTCGTGAGCTTTCTTCCTCTTTTTGCGTTGCCTCGTTTTTTTAACGCTGTCTCTACAGGTTGTTGCCCTCAACTCTGATGTGAGCTACTTCACGCGACACTGACTTGCAAGTCTGCTCACTACATCCCCATATTTAGCAATACGGCAATGGGTATCCAGGCCCTCAATGCTTCAAGAGTATTACCCTTAGTTATGGGGGCAAGACCGCCAATGCTGTGATCATGGACGAGGTGAGTACTTCTTCACTTAATGTTACTCAATCTCTATATTCACTTCCGTTTTTCAGTGCCCTACGTGCCCTTTCGGAGGTCTGGATCTTTCCAAATCTCTCTTCGAACACTTCGCCGGTTTGGGTGTTGGCGTTCTTTCTGGTGAATGGCATTTCAACGATGGCAGCTCAGAGCCAAAACCAGAGCCAAAACCAGAGCCCAAGCCGTCCCCCAAGCCCAAGCCAACCCCGACCCCAACTCCTCCCCCTCCTCCCCCTCCT